>SDVV010003777.1:0-20942 GCA_016164225.1 Gammarus roeselii | reverse complement strand
GTATATATGAATCAATAATATCATGTTGAAATATAAATAAAAATCATGTCAAATGGCTGCTGGAGCCGAATGGTTAGTGTATCCGGCTGTCGTGCTGGTGCTGCATTAATCATGTATGGCTGCTGCGGCCGAGTGGTTAGTGTATCCGGCTGTTGTGCTGGTGCAGCATTAATCATGTATGGCTGCGGTGGCCGAGTGGCTAGTGTATCCGGCTGTCGTGCTGGTGCTGCATTAATCATGTATGGCTGCGGTGACCGAGTGGCTAGTGTATCCGGCTGTTGTGCTGGTGCTGCATTAATCATGTATGGCTGCAGTGGTCGAGTGGTTAGTGTATCCGGTTGTCGTGCTGGTGCTACATTATTCCTGTATGGCTGCAGTGGTCGAGTGGCTAGTGTATCCGGCTGTTTAGCTGGTGCTGCATTATTCCTGTATGGCTGCAGTGGTTGAGTGGTTAGTGTATCCGGTTGTCGTGCTGGTGCTACATTATTCCTGTATGGCTGCAGTGGTCGAGTGGCTAGTGTATCCGGCTGTTTAGCTGGTGCTGCATTATTCCTGTATGGCTGCAGTGGTTGAGTGGTTAGTGTATCCGGTTGTCGTGCTGGTGCTACATTATTCCTGTATGGCTTCAGTGGTCGAGTGGCTAGTGTATCCGGCTGTTTAGCTGGTGCTGCATTATTCCTGTATGGCTGCAGTGGCCGAGTGGTTAGTGTATCCGGCTGTCGTGCTGGTGCTACATTTTTCCTGTATGACTGCGGTGGCAGAGTGGTTAGTGTATCCGGCAGTGGTGCTGGTACTGCATCATTAAATCTTTATTAAATCATGTATTTCCATCGTCTGGCAATGGTTTTTCAATTCCTACAGATACGAACACAGGACAAAGACAATTCTTATAATAATTAAATTTCTAAATATAAGACATGAAACTTTATTATCAAATTCACTCATCAAATTAACGAAACGAGAGTTCAATTTGAATTCGTCGCAGCTCATCTCTACGGGCTGCCGGTACGTATTTCATGGTGCGAAATATTATTTACAATAGTATCATGAGTTTACATACAGAAAACGTTTACATTGGGAAAATAACCACGACTTTGGTTGAAAAATAATTACATTATTAAATTTAGGACATGATACTTCATAATCAAATACACTCTTTGAATTAACGTGAAAGAGAGTACAATTTGAATTCGCTCCAGCTCATCTCCAGAGGCCGTCGGTTCGGATTTCATGAAACAAGCTAACTGTTATTTAAAATAGTTTCATCAATACCGAAAATGTCTATTCTAAGAAAATAGTCACGACTACATAGCGTTGGGAAAACCACTGACACGCAGGGTTCAAAAATTACAAATACATTGGGTGGGGAAATAACAAATACATGGGTGTGAAAAATAACATGTACACGGGTGGGAAATACGCACGCACGGGGATAGAAAGTCCCGAGCGCTGGGGGTTGGCAAATCGAAATGTGCCAACATGATGTAATGAGGGGTCAACATTGCTGTACGATAACAAATGGGTGGATACTCGACATGAATTATACATAGCAATATAAATATACCATAAGAAATACATACGTGTACCCATCATTACGATAGTGTGTTCATTGCTGCCGTAATGCATTCAAAATTGATTTATATACACATGCATGTCGAGAGATCGAGCCCCCCCCTGTGTCAGCCTAACTAAGCAACCCTACTAATTACGAGGAAACGTCTGCATGTCTGTACTTCCACTATGTCAAATAATACCTACACAACGATCTTATTCATTTTTCTGTTCCCCCCGGGCATGTCAGAATGATGGTGCGAGCAAGGCAACATGCAGGCGCGGCAACCACTCATTGCGACACCGTCACGCACTCGACCGCGCGGTAAGACTAATAGTCGGTGCTCATTAGATTCTGATTCAGCGTAGGGAGCCGCGACCACGCCCACATGTCGCATGAGACGAACGCGAGAAGAAACTATGAAATATGAGGGCGTTTCATTTGGTAATGATTGTGGGGCGACGAATTGCGGCATTGTCCTGCAGGACCCAACGCGGCCACCGCTCAAACGGTCTTTTTGCTTCTGCTTCTTTGGTTTGGTGGACACTCGGAGGGAGATATGAACAGGGAGAGGACTAATGATGAGGATGATGATTATTGGGATGAGTGGAAGAGGATGGTGCGAACGCCTTCTGTAGATACCCTATTAAGACCGCAGAGTAACGATGGGGTTGTTATTCATGTATTTATTTTACCTGGCTGTGTAGAAATAGCTCAATTGCACCGTAACGAGCATGTCATGTTCCTAAGCTCAGTAAATTAGACCAGTACTGCATGCTGACAGCGGTTGGGTATATCGTGGATAAGAGATGTGACCTGAACTAAATATATGTTGTCAGAAGAAAGGTCAATCGCTTGCAAACGATGTCACGGTTAATGAATTCATTAATGAGTAGAACGGCAATGAGTATGCCGTGTAATATCATGTCTCAGGCATATTAGTTCCGCTAAGTTGACCCATGAGAAGGTTGTGTTGATCAATACATACCTGTGTATTGCTGGAAATGTATGTTACAGTGTACGTAGCTGCACTCTGGTGTATTATCGGTTACAAAGATAAAGACCTTATTTTTATTTTCGCTTTTTACTTAAACTTCACTTTAATCAAATTGTATTTAGTTAGGAAAGTTTTATGGTTGTTCGTCCACAGCCATACGTCCGGAAGAAATGCAAATGCGCAAGTACATACTATAAAACATAAAGTCTCGGTACAGGGATGTCGTAAACAAAAAACGCGAAACTAAAAATAAGATCTCTATCATTGTAACCGATAGTTTATGGACTAGACCAACTCAGTTATTGTTGCTTAGGTTGTACTGGATTGGCCATAAAGCTCCTCTACTCTCTTCTCTCACACACTTCTTAGCAATAAAATTAATAGTCATGTGAATAAAGTTCGAAATTAATTTCCTGTGTTTAAAAATCCTCTGCTTCTATAACTATTACAACATTGGCGACGAGGCGAAGAATTCAGTGTCGAAGTTCTAAATCATGAAATTCAAAAGCGCAACATCAAAATAAAGGAGGAGAAAAACCCTCATGAGCAGAAGATTTTCAGAAAAACAGCGCCAAGAAAGCAGGACAGGAAGACCAACACGAAAAAGCGTCACTTCAAGGATCGTGTGTACCGCGGAGGGGATCAAACGTCGAAACGTCAACATACGACGAGCTTGATGTGATCCTGCTGGCGATTACGCCACGTAGAAGTCGGCCATCGACCTCGGTATCTTTTATATGGAGGAAATAAACGAGCAACGAGTCGATGGAAAATTACTCTCGAACCCTAGACGATTTGGGAAATAAATGGAAGTACAAGGATTGTTGCAAAAGCAGGCCATCGCGGGATCCATTTATTGCAGGACAACGATCAACCATGCTGAAAAAGACCTTAATTACAATATGTTATGGGAATTACCCAATGTTGAGGAAAGAATTACCCAATGTTAAGGGAAGAATTACCCAATGTGAAGGGAATTACCCAATGTTAAGGGAAGAATTACCCAATATTAAGGGAAGAATTACCCAATGTTAAGGGAAGAATTACCCAATGTTAAGGGAAGAATTACCCAATGTGAAGGGAATTACCCAATGTTAAGGGAAGAATTACCCAATGTTAAGGGAAGAATTACCCAATGTTAAGGGAAGTTCGATGCCTTTGCGACTCGGGCTTAACTGCTTGAGCAGATATCGGTGGATCATCTTTGAACGGTCAGAGCAAGGGTTTTCTTGCATAAACTACAGCATTCATCATGGCCAAATTACAATACGAAAAGCTACAGAAAGCCGTGCAGAAAAGACGACAAGTGAACGCTAATAAATTCGTATTTTATTTGCATCAGATATACAGCCAAAGGTAAACTCCTTGCGAAAGTGTGTTTCACGATATGAATGCAAGAAGCTGGAGCGCACGTTCAAGCACAATAATGAACAGCATCACAGTGAAGTTGGTGGGCTTCAAGTCATTACATCAAAGAGACCTGAAGTTCCGAACAATAACAGCTAGAACGGGCCACACGAAGAGGGACACAGCTGGCTATGCGTGGAGGACCACAACCAGTATCATTATACCAAAAGGGACAGAGCATACCAGCGGACGCAGCGTGAACAATCCGGCCACGGCACTGGAAAGGACGCCAGGGAAGCAGGGAGAGAGCGGCTATGAGACGCAACTGCCTCAACCACAGTAGAGAGTAACGGAAGCAGAAATATTTTTTTCCGGAGAGTTTTTTCAGCAAAGAACAGTTGTGAAATTGGACAATCTACATAAATGGTACGGTGTAGCTTAAACAGACGTACAAAAGGGTTTGAAATATATTCGACATGGGTCGTGATATTAGAAGTGATAAGTAAAAAAGACGTATCAGCAAGCAATAGATTGGAGCAATAATGCCATTATATTCGTCGGTAAAACAACTTTAAACGTAAAAATGATAAATACTTTCTTCCCCCTAGGTCACTGCTATTGGGGAGAGACTTATGCAAGAAGTTCATTTCTCTGTCGATGCGTCTTAACCCCTACCTTCATAAACTAGTCCCATAGAACAGTTTATCCACTAAACTAAGCAAAATCGTCCCTCAGAGTAACAAAAGGCGATAAGAAACAGGATAGTATGATTGGGGTCGATGATGATTGTAATCCTGTGTTATATAGACCAGAACGTGTACCATTCAGAAACAGATGTTTTGTGAAGAGAGAGTTTGCAGATTTAAAAAGTGCACGAATGATTGTAAGATTGGATCACACTGGCGAAGTTGCCCCTTGGTGGTGGTTCAAAACCATCAGGCAAAAGGAAGCTGTGCGGTAACTACGCATTAATGATAACCAACTTCACGAAAACGATAACGTACCCATGCCAACATTAGACTACGTGCTAGGAAAGCCTACTCTGGACTGCGTGCTAGAAAAGCCTACTCTAGGCTGCGTGCTAGGAAAGATTGAGAGCAAAAAAATCCCCGCATTGATTTGCAAAACGCATGCATGCCTCCTCAGATGGACTTGGAGTTAAGGAATACACTTTTATTAATACTTCACAGGGACTTCCATATCATTACTTGGCGTTTGGCACATCGTCACTCGTAAAATTTTTTAGTCCGTCATTTCGCAAGTGCTTTTTGTCGTTCCTAAAATAGTTAACTTCATGGACGATGTGTTGGTGCTTGCCCAGACACATGACGAACACCTGGAAGTGTTAGAAAATATATTTACTGCCTTTGAAGGCGCCAGGCTTAAAATTAATACTAAAAAATGCATTATTTCACGACCAGCTTAGAATATTTAGGACACGTGACATCTACCGAAGAGGCCCGGCCAAGCCCTACGAAAGTCCGGACGATCGCAGAGGCCCCTTGTCCCACAAACATTAAAGAAGAGCAGAGTTTTCTGTGAGTATATAAAAAAAAAAATTTTTTTTTTACCAAATTCCATAAGTGCATTTGCGACAGTGACCCTCCTTTTCTAATGAATAACGCAATATTTGTATTAAATAAAAATGATCGAGCACGTTTCGAGACCATTGAAAACCTATTCAGAGGTTCTCAAGTTTGGAAATTGTTGGACCCAAATAACGAAATCGCAATGTAGACATGTTCTAGCATTTACTGTACATCAGCATTCTTGTTTCCATAACCCATTGAGGTTTCATGCCTGTCTCATTTGCCTCGAAGACGCTAACATCAGCTAGGAAAGGGGACACCTCGAAATTTCAGATTCGTGCCGACCGTAAGATTACCTTGCCTTAAAGACTTATGGTTTGTACCGGCAATACAATTTTAAGACGGGAAAACTTGCCTTCCAATCAAGTTTTCCCGTTCTAAAATTGTATGGTCGGTACAAACCACAAGTCTTTAAGACAGTGCAAGACCACAAAGGTAGAACCGACGACTAATAAATAAATCATTGACATACCAGTCAAATCTATACATAAGTGATTGTCTCTCGCAACAATTATTAGCAGTCAAAAGACTATTTAGAACCAACTGAGCTTGTTTTATTGTTAAAAGATTTGGAATCGCATGAAATGTCATCAAAAGTTATAGGTAAGAAGAACGAAAGAGATCTGTACAGTTATTCCCAGTCAGGCATTACGTCATGCGCGACTTTCCCCCAACGGAAATGGGGCAAGGAAACCTTAACAGCAGTCAACGGGCTGCTGGCATTAGTTAACAAATGTATCATGTACGGAAATAGAGTGGCTATCTATCAAGGCTATCGACGTAAGGTATAAGAACTATTGCAGCTGTATCATGTACGGATATAGAGTGGCTATCTCTTAATGCGCTCGACGTATGGAGAAGAACTATTGCCCGTTTTTTTTTAAATTATTTTTAGATCGTTTATTTCCATCGTCTGGCAGTGGGTTTTCAACTGTAAGGAAATGAATAAATTCATAAACATATGACATGGAACTTAATTATCGACTACGCTACTTGAATTAACGAAAACGAGAGTTCAATTTGAATTCGTCACAGCTCATTTCTAGGGGCCGCCGGTTTCGATTACGTGGAGCGAAATATTATTTACAATAGTATCATCTGTGCACCTACAGAAAATGTCTCATATGATAAAAGAATTCCGACGTTGGGGAAACCAGTGACACGTGGGGTTGAAAACTAAGAAATACTTGGGGTGGATAAATAACAAAATACATGGGTGTGGAAAATAAAAATTACATGGGGTGGGAAATCACCCATGCATGTGGTTAGAGTCCCGAGAACATGGGGTTGGGACATCAAAACGTGCTAACATATTGTAATGAGTATTCTACATTATTGTACGATGAAAAAGCTAAGGATGGACGACATGAATTATACAAAAAATATGAATACAACATAGGGTTGGGAAGTCAAAGAGCGCTAACATATTGTAAAGATGGGTCTAAACCATTGTAGTAGTAATGAACGGGTGAATAGGCGACATAAGTTATAAAAAAAAATATACATAAAATACATATGAAAAAAACTGAATATACAACATACACACTCCAAGACCGCTAGTAAATGATTAAATGATTGGCAATCAGAATAATACAATGCTGGAGTACACATGTCGGATGAATATACTTCTGTTATAGAAGACAAAACAAAATATTAGCTTATAAGGCAATGATTGTATCGTCAAAAATGGTTCGGTAATTGTTAGAAATAATTCATTGAATTATAGCAAAATTGAGTTAACCTTTGTCAAAGTATGAAGCTGCATATCGTTCCTCGAAAAGACTGAGTTCGTATTTTAATTATACTAAATCATCCCGGTGCATCAGCAATGAAAGTATCGCTCGCTCATTAGAATGTTTTCCAAGGATTTCTAAATGCGTGGCGAAGGCGAGAATCCTTAAGCCAAACTCGCAAAGTGAATGGACAAGACCAATAAACAAATACTCAACATTACATATCGACCATTGTTTCTTCCAAAACAACATCATTCATTTCGTGGTGTGTGCTATAATTCGAAACCTAAATGCGGTGATGGTCAAATATACCATCTCTCTGAAGTTGCACTAGTCTCTCGCAATAGCTTTCCTCCCCCCACACTTTCAGACAATATCAGTTCATTCACGTCTGACGATAGTCAAAATTACTTAGCATAGGAAGCCATAGAGTGCGGTCGCCAGCGTATCATCCAAGCTTAAATTATCAAGCAGAAGAAAGCTTCGGTGTATTAAAGATCGGGATGAGGAAAGCCTCAGGGAGCGTAGAGTGAAGATTGAGACGTGTGTTTTCATATTACTGAAACACACCGCACCCAGTGACGAAGAAAGACTGATACATGTGTTTTCATATTACTGAAACACACCGCACCCAGTGACGAAGAAAGACTGATACATGTGTTTTCATATTACTGAAACACACCGCACATAGTGACGAGGAAAGTCTGATACATGTGTTTTCATATTACTGAAACACACCGCACCCAGTGACGAGGAAAGATTGAGACATGTGTTGTCATATTACTGAAACACACTGCACCCAGTGACGAGGAAAGATTGAGACATGTGTTGTCATATTACTGAAACACACCGCACCCAGTGACGAGAAAAGATTGAGACATGTGTTGTCATATTACTGAAACGGACCGCACCCAGGGACGAGGAAAGACTGAGTCATGTGTTGTCATATTACTGAAACACACCGCACCCAGTGACGAGGAAAGATTGAGACATGTGTTGTCATATTACTGCAACACACCGCACCCAGTGACGAGGAAAAATTTAATCATGTGTTGTCATATTACTGAAACAAACGGCACCCAGTGACGAGGGAAGATTGAGACATGTGTTGTCATATTACTGAAGCACACCGCACCCAGTGACGAGAAAAGATTGAGACATGTGCTGTCATATTACTGAAACACACCGCACCCAGTGACGAGGAAAGACTGAGTCATGTGTTGTCATATTACTGAAACACACCGCACCTAGTGACGAGGAAAGATTGAGACATGTGGTGTCATATGACTGAAACACACCGCACCCAGTGACAAGGAAAGATTGAGTCATGTGTTGTCATATTACTGAAACAAACCGCACCCAGTGACGAGGAAAGATTGATTCACGTGTTGTCATATTACTGAAACACACCGCACCCAGTGATGAGAAAGGAGTGAGTCATGTGTTGTCATATTATTGAAACACACCGCACCCAGTGACTGGGAAAGATTGTGACATGTGTTGTCATATTACTGAAACGCACAGTATCTAGTGACGAGGAAAGATTGAGTAATGTGTTGTCATATTACTGAAACACAGCGCACCTAGTGACGAGAAAAGATTGAGGCATGTGTTGACATATTGCTGAAACACACCGCACCCAGTGACGAGGAAAGATTGAGACATGTGTCGACATATGACTGAAACACTCCGCACCCAGTGACAAGGAAAGGTTGATACATGTGTTGTCATATTACTGAAACCCACCGCACCCAGTGATGAGGAGAGATTGAGACATGTGTTGTCATATTCAGAAAAACACCGCACTCAGTGAAGAGGAAAGATTGAGACGTGTGTTGTCATATTACTGGAACACTCCGCACCCAGTGACGAGGAAAGATATAGATATGTGTTGTCATATTACTGAAAGATACCGCACCCTGTGACGAGGGAATATTGAGTCATGTGTTGTCATATTACGGAAACACGCCGCACCCAGGGACGAGGAAAGATTGAGACATGTGTTGTCATATTACTGAAACAAACCGCACACAGTGACGAGGAAAGATTGAGTCATGTGTTGTCATATTACTGAAACACACCGCACCCAGTGTCGAAAAAAGATTAAGACATGTGTTGTCATAATACTGAAACACACCGCACCCAGTGATGAGGAAAGATTACTGAAACACACGGCACCCAGTGACGAGGAAAGATTGAGTCATGTGTTGTCATATTACTGAAACCCACCGCACCCAGTGCCGAAAAAAGATTGAGACATGTGTTGTCATATAACTGAAACACACCGCACACAGTAACGAGAGAAGATTGAGACAAGTACTGTCATATTACTGAAACACACCGCACCCAGTGACGAGGAAAGATTGAGACGTGTGTTGTCATATTACTGAAACACTCCGCACCCAGTGACGAGGAAAGATATAGACATGTGTTGTCATGTTACTGAAAGATACCGCACCCTGTGACGAGGGAAGATTGAGTCATGTGTTGTCATATTACTGAAACACACCGCACCTAGTGACGAGGAAAGATTGAGAAATGTGTTGTCATATTACTGAAACACACCGCACCCAGTAACGAGAAAAGATTGAGACATGTGTTGTCATATTACTGAAACATACCGCACCCAGGGACGAGGAAAGATTACTGAAACACACCGCACTCAGTGACGAGGAAAGATTGAGTCATGTGTTGTCATGTTACGGAAACACACCGCACCAAGGGATGAGGAAAGATTGAGACATGTGTTGTCATATTACTGAAACAAACCGCACACAGTGACGAGGAAAGATTGAGTTATGTGTTGTCACATTACTGAAACCCACCGCACCCAGTGCCGAAAAAAGATTGAGACGTGTGTTGTCATATAACTGAAACACACCGCACCCAGTGACGAGGGAAGATTGCAACAAGTACTGTCATATTACTGAAACACACCGCACCCATTGACGAGGAAAGATTGAGACGTGTGTTGTCATATTACTGAAACACACCGCACCCAGTGACGAGGAAAGATTGAGACAGGTGTTGTCGTATTACCTAAACACACTGCACCCAGTGACGAGGAAAGATTGAGACATGTGTTGTCATATTACTGAAACACACCGCAACCAGTGACGAGGAAAGAACGAGTCATGTGTTGTCATATTACTGAAACACACCGCACCTTATGACGAGAAGAGATTGATACATGTGTTGTCGTATTACTGAAACACACCGCACCCAGGGACGAGGAAAGATTGAGACATGTGTTGCCATATTACTGAAACACGCCGCCCCCAGTGACGAGGAAAGATTGAGACATGTGTTGTCATATTACTGAAACACACGCAATCGTCTGGTTGAAAGATCGTTGGATGGGAACAGTGATCCGGTAATTTATGATACTGAACACAAGATATTGGACTAAAATTAGTGTTTTAAGATTTTCGGATGCAGCAGCTTATCGTGTTTTATTTTCAGATGCACCACGAAGTATCAGTGGATCATCTGTTGACGAGCTTATCAGTGGATCATCTGTTGATGAGCTTATCAGTGGATCATCTGTTGATGAACCTATCAGAGGATCACCTGTTAATGAACCTATCAGTGGTTCATCTGTTAATGAACCTATCAGTGGATCATCTGTTAATGAACCTATCAGTGGATTATCTGTTAATGAACCTATCAGTGGATCATCTGTTAGTGAACCTATCAGTGGATCATCTGTTAATGAACCTATCAGTGGATCATCTGTTAATGAACCTATCAGTGGATCATCTGTTAATGAACCTATCAGTGGATCATTTGTTAATGAACCTAGTGTTGGGACTATAAAGGAATAATTGTACAGCTGGAAGAAGACTTTGCAAGGGGTGGGTATAATACTTTATCTTGCTATCCCTCTTGGCGCGGCTCGATCACGGCTCTCTAAGGTGTTCTCAGTTACCCGTCTCGCTATCCCCCGTGACGAGGCTCGATCACGGCTCTCTGAGGTGTTCTCATTTACCTGTCTTGCTATCCCTCGTGGCGAGGCTCGATCACGGCTCTCTGAGGTGTTCTCAGTTACCCGTCTCGCTATCCCCCGTGACGAGGCTCGATCACGGCTCTCTGAGGTGTTCTCATTTACCCGTCTCACTATCCCCCGTGACGAGGCTCGATCACGGCTCTCTGAGGTGTTCTCATTTACCTGTCTCGCTATCCCTCGTGGCGAGGCTCGATCACGGCTCTCTGAGGTGTTCTCATTTACCTGTGTCGCTATCCCCCGTGACGAGGCTCGATCACGGCTCTCTGAGGTGTTCTCAGTTACCCCTCTCGCTATCCCTCGTGGCGAGGCTCGATCACGGCTCTCTAAGGTGTTCTCAGTTACCCGTCTCGCTATCCCTCGTGGCGAGGCTCGATCACGGCTCTTGGACGGCTAACGAACGCTCATGAATGGCGCCTTACAATGGCTCTTCATTAAAGTGGATTTAGCCTTTGTTGTGGCCGTAGATCCACCAACGAAAACCTTGATTCTTAAAGCTCTCAAGGACCGAGTATTTTGATGACACTGTAACAAAGAAAAATCTTTGGATGAACACAACAA
Organism: Gammarus roeselii; assembly: GCA_016164225.1. Taxonomy (NCBI): domain Eukaryota; kingdom Metazoa; phylum Arthropoda; class Malacostraca; order Amphipoda; family Gammaridae; genus Gammarus; species Gammarus roeselii. Next base: position 9,160 of record SDVV010003777.1, on the reverse strand, counting down.
AAAATGGTATAAAAAACGGTCCTGAAGAGGACTAATAATATTTTGTTTTTATTTATTTGGTCGTGACTTTGCGTATCATCCTTTTGGCCAATGTAACTTTGAATGCGTTTATTTTAACCGGCGATATTTCTTGTAACTTGTCATCGTTTTGAGCTGACTTTGACCGTCGAGGCTTGAGTCATTTAGGTATTTGTAAGGCAAACATTTGTGAGGAGTCACTGAGTGATAGGCTGATACAATGCTCACGACTGTACAGACCTCTGTAACAGGCTGATACAATACCCACGACTGTAAAAGCCTCTGTGATAGGCTGATACAATGCCAACAACTGTACAGACATCTGTGATAGGCTGATACAATGCGCACGACTGTACAAACCTCTGTGATAAGCTGATACAATGCCCACGACTGTACAGACCTCTGTGCCAGGCTGTTACAATGCCCACGACTGTACAAGCCTCTGTGGTAGGTTGATACAATGCCCACGACTGTGCAGACCTCTGTGATGGACTGATACAATACCCACGACTGTACAAACCTCTGTAATAGACTGATACATTGCCCACGATTGTACAGACCTCTGTGACAGGCTGATACAATGGCGTACAATGCCGGATCAGGTAGTTTGTTACTATACAATGAGGGATCAGGTGTAACGATGATACCAACCCACAAATGCGGGTTAAGTGGGATCAAGTGTAATGACACGTTGCAATTGAACCGCCCCAGCTGCCTTACAATGGGTAGCAGCCGATACTACGTGTAGCAGCCTTCTTGTGGTTTGAGTGGTCTGCACAAAGACTGCTCCACGCATCAACAGCAGCAAAGAAGAGAATAACAAACGGACCAACATCTTTGAAAGAAGACGTATAGAATAAAATGGCAGACCTTCTTAGACTGATTTTACAGTAGGTTTACGACCGTCTTGGTTTTCTGGTTACCAGCCGTCATTAATCGCCAGTCCATGCATAATGAGAGGTCCAGTGTGGCAAACATGCCAACATTTGTTCTCTGGACTCATGCACTACATCAGACGCCGTACAGGCACTTGGTAATGCACTACTTCAGACGCCGTACAGGCACTTGGTAATGCACTACTTCAGACGCCGTACAGGCACTTGGTAATGCACTACTTCAGACGCCGTACAGGCACTTGGTAATGCACTACTTCAGACGCCGTGCAGGCACTTGGTAATGCACTACTTCAGACGCCGTACAGGCACTTGGTAATGCACTACTTCAGACGCCGTACAGGCACTTGGTAAGGAATGAAGCGTCACGGGCGGCAGTGTGTGGCAGGAGTCTATTTATTCCTATAGCGACTTCCAAATTGTGGCATGCGTGCAGGTGATATTAGATGTGTCACATTTCAATGCATGTCCTGAACGTTGTTTGTATATTTTGAGGAATACCTTATGCCATAGAGGAACTTGCCTGAAGCGAGAAGAGGCGGTGTGTTGTGAGGAAGGCGAAGAATGTCTATGGCATACAAAGCGATTCAGCTCGGGCCATTTGGCTTGAAAGAGAGAATGGGCTGAAAGAGGGCGGGCTGAGAGACATGGGCTGAAAGAAGATGGGCCGAGGGAGCCTCTTTGGTGAGTCATGGGTGCATGCGCTTGAGAAATGGTAGAGATACTGTCATATGGAGGATAATTAATAAAGGGCACCTGATATATGGTGGGCCGTTGACAGGTGAGCGAACTCGTGCTGCTTGAGAAACAACATGAGCAGAACTTCGCTTATAACCTCCTGTAAAATAATGCGACCGGTCTTATGGAGTGTAGTGATAACATAAATAAAAAATATTGTTTTGATTTGAAATTAAGTTAATAAAATCGTCTATCTTGCATAACATTGTGATAAGGTGATTACACTTGAACTAATTTAATGTTGAGTAACTTTTTGAGAATATGTCTGACATAATGTGTTTTGAGCAAAAAGAATTTCTTCACAGAATTATCTAGATAAAACTTCTTAATTGCATCCAACATGTCCTTTAGAGGGACAAACGGAAAATTGGGGTAATAAGCGATGATACAATTCCCTCCCATTAAATTACTCTAGTTGAATAAACTTTAAACAGCTTGGCTACACAGGCGGGTCGAAGCCGTACGCACTCTCGATGTTTAGCACTCAAATTTTGCAACGAATAACTGATTAACATGAACCCGATGTTCGATATCTTCACAATCAATATACAGTGTGGGAAATTATATCTTCTATCCAATCACCGGTAGAACCCAGCACAAATTATCCAATCATCAGTATCACACAGCACTGAGTAACCAATCATCAGTATAATCCAATACAAACTAATTAATCAACACTATTGTGATATCCATGCTAGTTTGATTGTATATCCATTGTACTGTATCCATGCATATGCCTTAACAGGATATCTGTCTGTGTATCAGACAGACCATCCATCAACGTTGCCCGCTGGCAAAACCATCAGAATTAGCCATACGATAAACAAGAAAAGTCCCTTCGCACGGCTAGTATGCCACAACTATATAATCTGTGAAAAGGGGACTCAGGCCAGTTGTAAACTCCCTAATCAAAATTGTTTGGATGTTATGTCAATGTAAGTTATGTGGTAAGTTAAAGCCCAAGAACTCTTGCTGTAAACCACTCATTTTGCTCTCGACCCGATCCAAGTCAGGATTGCCTGACAGGTGACGTGGGACCAAACGTACACGTGTGTGCACGTGATATGTGTGTGTTACATAGTACGTATTAGCAGCGAGAGGACATGGATCTGGAATGGATTTAAGAGTTTAGGGATTTAAAATTTAAGTAGGTATATTGACGTGGTGACAAAATAACAGAAATATCAGAATACACAGATGGTACGAACCAAGTCTTCGTTAGCGTGAGCGGTTTTGAAGACAACATTTGCTACTTAGGTGAATTGAATATTAATTTATAACTAAGGTTGAGGAGTAAGGACCACCCGTTGGACATTGTTGGAGGGCATCCTTTACTCTCCACTTCTCAATATGTCAAGACAGATGAAAAAAATGCATTGGACCATTAATTTCAAGAAAAATTAGCTGAGTCAGTCGGGTCACCGACGTTTACTGGATCATGCCTATTTACTGTTTCAACTGTCATCTAAAAAACTTGAGAGCAGAAATTGCCCTACATGAGGTTGTCTATTACATTACTCACATATTGTTTGGCCTACGATGACACCAATTTGGAACTAACCGCATAGTTACCACGAAATATTAACATATGCACACGGAAAAAAATACATTGAGTCATAATCGATGGGTGGAATGAAACGGATTTTTACATGAACAAGATAATTGGAAATTTGAACATATGAGGCGAGAGAAAAAAATGAATGAAAGCATCAATGATATGAAACTGATGAAACATAAATATTTGACTCGGTCAATTGCATAGCAGAAGTGAATTACAATTCAAGAATTTCTGCACGTACAAGTTCGAAGGCAGGCAGTATCCTACAGAACCTGAGCGCAAAAGGTCGTTCACTAGCTTACTAACTCTCACACGTACCGCTATCCCAAGTTATTCTTATATTCTGATTATCTTGTGTTAATACATATCACTTATCAATTAATTCGTGTGTCCTTGAAAGTCCTCTGCCTACAATACATTAGGATAAAAATAGTATTATATAGCATAAACTAACCAATCATCAGTTAAATCAAACACGAAAAAAAAATCCTCAGTATCTTATATGGCAAACAAACCAATCATCAGTGTAATATAACACAGTCTTATTAATCATCCTTAAAACACAACGTAAACTAACCAATCATCAGTAGAATCGAACACAAACTAACCAATCATCAGGAAACAGATATAGATACAGACAATAGGCCAAATACCCCAGGAAAAGGGGTGGCCGATAGCCAGGCGCACCTCACACGCCTCTCATACACTCACACTACCACAAATTGGCTCTTATGCACTAAAAGGTCCGGCTGGAGACCCCGCAACCCACATTTTTCGTCAGAGTTCGAATTCGAGCAACGTCGCTATTGATCCTGTCTCTCAGCGTCACTCCAGCGACACCCCTCACATATTTCATCTCGAAAACATTCAATCTTCTTCTCTCCGTTGTGACAACAACCCCCCATACAACCATTTCCCTGCTTCTAAACCCAACGTCCTACAGCTCATTACACCCTTCAGTGCACCCAACACTTTTCACCCTTCCTTCACTCGCGACTTCACCTCAGTTTCCATTAATTCAGTCTCTCCACATGGAAGCCAAGATATTTCCAATAACTCTCCAACTAGGAATACACTAATTCTGCTCGCAACGACATTTTCTGGGCATCTCATTTCTTTACTTTTAACCACGTTAACTAAAAGTGTTCTCCTCTCGCACACTCATTCAAACTACGACTCTAGCCTGCACAGCTTCACTTCAGAATATGTCACCAGTGTCGTGTCATCCACGGACAGTAACTGGCTCATCTGCCAACTTTGCTTCCAACAGCTCTAAGCCACGACCCATGAAACTCGCGTTCATCTCCCTGACCACTCCGTCCATGTAGAGATTGAACAGCCAGGGAGACATAACGCAGCCTTGTCTCAGACCCACTTTCTTTGCGAACCAATCATTCACTACGATTCGCCGTCACAAGCTCAACATAGAAACTCTGAACCGCTTTCAACAGATTCCCGCCTACTTTATACAAACGCAACACCCTCCACAGCACTTCATTGTCGAAACTGTCGTAGACCATTTTAAATCCACGAAGGCCCAGAACATGTCCTTTCCCTTCGCCAAGTACTTTTTGCAGACTTGTTTCACGGCAAAAATTTGATCGGCACACCCTCTACCACTAATAAAGCTACACTGTTCCTCTTCAATTGCACCATCCGTACAGTCTCTAATCCTGTTGAGCAGCGCTCTCCCGTACAACTTACCTCTCACACATAACAAACTAATACCTCTAGAGTTGCAGCATTCATTTTTATCTCCTTAGCCCTTACACAGCCGAACAATGCAAGCACTGCGCCACTCAATCAACACGTATCACAGACGGAATCGACACGGAAAAGGCATCTTGCCCAATCCGAACCAAAGCAGATACAAGCTAAGCAAGATGATTTTTCTTAACAATTGCCTAGCAACTTTTTTGCAAAGCACAGAAAATCCCATTCTCTTATCATTGGGAAACGTTGATTGACTCAAATGACTTTAAATGTAATAGAATCACCAACAAGGCTCGCATAAACGCGTATGGACTTGATCCCATCGAAACCATCCTTAAAAACATCGGCGCTGGTCTTGTCACCGAAAATAAGTAAAACAACGTACTCGATATTATCCCCTCAACTCCGCCAGCTGTGCCCGACGGACTGACCCAACGGCCCCCGCCCGTTTCAACACCAGATAAACAACAAATACAAGAGCCCATCAAAACATCAACGCAGCTCCTAGCAAAAAAAATCCTGTCATCAATCCAGTCCATGATAGAGGCAGTAACCGCCGCGCCGTTACTACGACCCATGTAAACGACCACGAAAGTCTTGGCTCAGACACAAGACCTCAATGGAGAATCAGTGTAAGTCAAAAAAATCAAACTAATGTGACTACCGGTACTCTCAAATGTTACTGTGTAAACGCTAGAAGTTTCCGAGACAAAGTCGAAGAATTAGGTATCCCTGCTATGAATGAAAGTATCGATATAATAGCAATCATTGAATCGTGGATGAAATTGAGCACCAGGCATTATTTAGGCAAATTTACTCTCCCCGGGTACTCACTATTTCACAAAGATAGACATGGCCGAGAGGGCGGAGGAGTGCTGTTTCTCGTGAAAAACACTCTGCAAATATTAGAAGTTACTTTTCCAAACAGCAGACACGACATAGTATCAATCCAAGTAGTCGGCAACCATATAAAATTTCATATCACTCTCGTCCATCGACCCCCAAAAAGCAACGTGGCAGATGATATCAATCTTTACCACAACCTTGTCGATGTCGTCCCAACACCACACAGTAGTGTGCTTGGCGACTTTAATATCCCTGACATTGATTGGGAAACAGACGAATGCACTGCTACCGGCCAACGTCTGATTGATTCTGCAGACGATAAGTTCATGACCCATATGGTGAAGACACCTACAAGAGGTAGCAATATTCTTGATCTCTTGTTTAATGCAAGCGACTCTCATGTCACGAACCTCGAAGTGGGCTAACCACTCGGAACTAGTGACCACAACTGTATTCGTTTTTTGATAGAGCTCGAGTTGAAAACTTCAACAAACTGCGAAAAAGTTTCTAACTTTAGATTAGCTTACTTTGATGGCTTCAGAGCGTTAATGGCGTCTGCAATTATAACCCTCGGACTGGATGTCAATCAATCGCTTAACAAATTCTTGACTGCACTTCAAAAATATTGAATCTGAACATATCCCGCGCTAAAATAGGCGAACAGCAGCCAACCAGCCTAAGTACTGGAAAGGAGAATTGCAGCGTCTACAGTCACGAAAGAAAGCAAAGCACTCAATAAAATAACATCAGCAGAAGAGATCTAAAGAGGATCCTGAAACGAAAGAAGAAAGACTATGGAAATGAAAATGCCACCAATGCCAAAACTAATCCGAAACAATTTTTTAGTTATATTTCGAGCAAAAAAAATCAAGATCTGTAATTGGTCCTCTCGATAACGATGATGGTGAGCTAAAAACAGACGACACCAAAATGAGTGTCCTACTAAATGAATACTTTTGTTCTGTATTTACGTTAGAGAATCAGGATATTCATAATCTTGAGGATATCATAACAGCAAGACAAATTGAAGCCCTCACTACAGTGAACTCCCCCCCCCCCGAAATTATTAATATATTGATATATTGAAAGTCACCAAATCTCCAGGTCCAGACCAAGTTCATTCCAGAATTCTATAAGAGGCTAGAAACGAAATCTCAGAACATTTATCAAACATCTTCAGCCAATCTCTTTCAAATGGCACTTGTCACTCTAAATGAAATGAGGCCAATGTTACCCCAATCCTCTAAAAAGGGTTCAAAAAGTGTACCGGCAATTACCGTTCAATAAGTCTCACCTCAGTCATTGGCAAATTGATGGAAAGTATAAAAACGGATAAAATTACAGAATTCTTAGAATTCTTTTTATTATATTCATTAACGATCTCGATAGCAACGTACTGTCGAACATTAGCAAGTTTGCAGACGATACAAAGATAGGAGAAAAAGTGCAAACTAAACTAGAGTGTCAGCAGATCCAACTAGACTTGAACAAAATTGTTCATTGGGCAGAAAAGATCAAAATAAATTTAATGTGGACAAATGTAAAGTTATGCACATAGGTCATCATAACCTCAAGCACGAATATTCAATGTCCTGAAGGAAAATAACTCCTGTCACCGAAGAGAGAGATTTAAGTGTCATCATTGGTAACGACTTAAAAAGTGGCAAGCAATGTAACGATGCTAGGTATGATATCCCGCACTATCTCGTACAAAAACAGATACAGTATGAACAAGTTATTCAATGCACTTGCGTGACCGCATCTCAAGTATTCGGTTCAATTCTGCGTAGAGCTACCAAACTTGTCACTTCGCTACGGAATAAATCGTACGAAGACAGGCTACGTGAACTCAATCTTTTTTCGCTAGAGAAACGTCGAGTCAGAGGCGACATGATCGAAGATGGAAGATCGTGAAGGGTTAGAAAAACGTCGACCGAGCGAGCCTTTTCACTCGAGATACGAACGGAGTGACAAGGAACAATGGATATAAAATCGTCGGGAAACGTTTCTCACTCGACATTACGCGCAATTTCTTCACATATAGAGTTGTCGAAGAATGGAACAAACTTCCAGCGGAGGTTGTATACAGCAATACAATCGAAACGTTTAAGTTGCGGCTCGATAAGTTCTACATAAATCGACGATAAATAGCTAAGCCGTCCCCTTTTTTGATGTTTTAAGAAACAGAAATGGCTCATGAATGAGTGAGAAACGTTTCCCAAGGAATTTGTATCCATTGTTTCTAGCCACTCCATTCCTATCTTGAATGAAAAGGCTTACTCGGTCGAAGTTTTCCTTATCCTTCATATTCTTCCACACTTCGTTCATGTCGCCTCTGACACGACGTTTCTCTAGCGAATAAAAATTGAGTTCACGTAGCCTGTCTTAGTACTTTTTTAGTCCGCAGCGGAGGGATGAGTTTGGTAGCTCTGCGACGAACCTTTTCTATTTAATAACGTCTTATCTAATATATGGAGACCACCATTGAACGGAATACCCGAGATGCGGTGCTACAAACGAATTGTAAAACTTGAGAATACTGTGACTGTTTTTGTACGAGATAGTGACGGATTTCAAACCTATCATTTTGTTGCCTTTTTTGGCAGTATCGCTGTAACTAACTACAAGCCGTCGTCGCTTACTGAACAGCTGTTTTCACGACACGACGTAAGCTATGATTACCTAACAGCCAGTGTCGCGTACTGATGAGATGTTTTCACGACGCAGCAACAGATATGATTGACTAGCAGCTGTTGGCATGAACTGAGAAGTTGTTTTCACGATACAGCTTCTATAAAACAAACTAACAACCAAATTCACAAGCCGTAGCGCTGTTTTTATGCAACAGCAGTAGCTGTAACTAACTAAAAGCCGAAAACATTTTATGAAGAGCTGTTTGCAATATGTAGCAGCCCCAGAACAGCTACCCTGCGGATGGATTAAACGGGTCCAAAAAACGAGCCTGTCACACGTAGCCCCGTCGCTCGGCGCCCTCATCTTGAATAGCCGCCCAAAACTAATCCTGTGGCTTACACTCGACACTTTTCAAAGGAGCAAACCGAGGTGAAGAAGCTGCTGGAGACGGATTACCCAGCCTGGGACAACGGATTACAGACCACGAGACGATGGTCCTGTAGGATGCGTCTGTCTGGCGGTCTGTAGGATGCCTCTGCCCGTCGCTCGTCAAGGGCTGATGCGGTGGCCACGCGGGACATTTTTTCCCAGTCCTCGTTATGCTTGTCGTTCTTCGCTGTGGACTTGCGTGGGAGCGATGAGTGAAGAGATTGCCATCTGATCGGTGGCTGAATGGAGACCGTTGAAGTATGAAACTGTGCAGTCAGGTGTGCGGCGGAAGCTGAACATATAAATATATACACACACACACATATATATA
>SDVV010003776.1:0-20942 GCA_016164225.1 Gammarus roeselii | reverse complement strand
GAATCAATAATCATCGAGCCCTACGGGGGAGCCTATTATGACTCACGTTGAGGCTCTGGTGGAAATGAGGCTCAAATCAAATCAAATCAAATCACATTGCGGCCCAGCACCTCGGTTTCCTCAACTGCAATATTGTGTTTATTTCGAACGTGATTTAAGTTCAGTTTAAAGTGGTTGCGTTAATTGTAAGGACTTTTATGATTGTCATTTTTTCGAGCCTGCCTGGGAGAACTGGATCGTCCGCGGGAGTGTCCACTGTCTGAAGTATGTAGTCGTCTAGAAATACTGCGTTCACGGCAGTGGGTGCTTCGGTGGGAAGCGGGTGTCCGATCTTTGTGTTGGCTTCATGAGCATACACGATCGTCTTTTAAGAAGGGTAGGTTATTTGAGTCAGCTGAGTTGCGTCGGAACTTCAGGCACAAGAACCTCATTGTAGATATCCCTCACTTCCTCAGGCAGGCGACGATCTTTCTCGCTGATGAGATATTCTGGGCGAAAGGCACGACATAAGAGTTAGATCCTTCTTTTTGATTTTCGTTGGGCGCAGTGATAAACATAAGCCGATATGCATCTCGTGCCCGATGAGCTGCCGTTCGTGTCTGTTACTCGTATTCTTAGTTTTGTGGTAGTTGGGTATCAGGTACCTCGAGATCGTCGTCGAAGACACAAACGTCTTCGTTATTTTTCTGATTTTATAGTGATTGAACTTGTTGTGTGGTCAACTGAGGGATCAACACCCCTTGTGGATTCCATCTGGGTAACAACGATTGATTGATTTGGGCCTCATTTCCACCAGAGCTAGGTAACAACGAGTTAATTGTTAGGACCACTCGCCTCTTTGATGGGAGCGATCGTTGTTCTGGTGTGGCAGTGTTGCTGCTAAAGGAAAGTGTTGTGGTCTTGTTAGCAAGTTGTGCTGACGAGGCATAATCGAGGGAAGTTTGGATTTTGTTTTGCCAGATTAGATTGAGGGGTCCATTTCTACCGGAGCTCTGCCGCGCGTCTGTGAGCTCCTCGTGGGGCCAGAATTGGACGTCCTATTTCCGTGTGATTTTGCGGGTATTTCATATGACAGGTATTTATTTCTGATCGATATATTTTGGACAGTTGAAGTCTCCTGCCTCGAGGAGGCAAGAACTGTGATAGCACTTACGTGGAAAGGCTCGCAGTTTTAGGTGACGTAACTATGCTCGAGGCCTTTGTTGTACATCGCAGGTAATTTTCATTTGATTTGAGCCTCATTTTCACCGGAGCATCGCAGGTAATGTTGAGTTTTCGTTCTAACGGGCTCACCGAGAACAACCATCAATTCTGAAGCATCAGTTCTTGGGAAGGTTAAAGTGCATGCTTTGAAACAAGGGTTTCGGGGTTTTATCCATAGTGCTAAACAAATGTTACTCCGTCATCTTTCTCTACGCCAGCTGCACAAGTGTTTTGGTCTGTTGTTGAGGCGCAGCAAGAAGTGTATAAGTTTGGTTTGGTGGAATTGAATGACGGATGTAGTTCACCGATTACCTCGTGTTTGTGGTATGCATAATTATTGTATGGCAGCGTTCTGTTGTGATTTTACGACGTGGGCTAGTACTTCAATCCTTGTAGGCGGACGCTTTACGGTTTACCTCCATGTTGCTGCACGAGTGATTTTATCATGAAGAACTTAGGAAGATAGCCAATTTGCTTACACCGCTATCTTTGAACGCTATAGAAATGTAAGTGGGGAATGATGTTGGTCCTCTTACCTGTGAGGGAGTCAACTAGGGGGAATGCATCAAAGCCATGGCCTCTCGTTGGCCGACCTTGGAATAGGAGGGCTGCTCTCTTTTTGTCCTAGAGGCAGTCGTAACGTCCCGGGGATGACAGTTTTCTTAGCAGTAGGAACAACGGGTTTCTTCGAATGGGCATCATCCAGTCTGTCATGGTCTAGGGACAGCGACAGCGTGAACATCTTCCACTCGATTTACTGCATGTGCCCCGTATTTTTGGCTTTAATAGCGACGCGTCGGACGTTTGATAAAGAGAGTAACCTTGGTTTTGGAGTAGAGGAGAGGCAAGTCAACTCTACTCCGAGAGCGTCGCTCGCGTGTTTTGTGTCACTTCGATGGTGAAACTTTCTTCGCTACCCGTGGTGATGTTTATACAACTGGCTTACCATTAATGGAGCCCAATTCTTCTCGTAAAGTTATCAACACATTTCCAGTCTATCCTTGGTATTGAAGGTGATTTTTAAGAGTTCGGAAAATCAGGACAGTTACTGAGCAGGCTGTGCTGATAAAACCGGGAAAACTGTCTAGTTGTTCTTGGTTTATTCGAGATAGTTATGGGTTCTTATGTATGTCGGCTCTTTCAGAGTTCGTTCTGTTTAAGGGTTATAGATAAGACACATTCCTTGAGTTTTGAGACACGAACGTCAATTTTGTTGGAGGCTGCAATGCAATTTTCGTTTTCCGGCTCGGAAACAACAGTCTTTTTGCTAAGTATTTTGCAGTTCATACATTTTTGGTATTTGTCCCGATCGTTGACGCCATCATCATCAGCCAAAGTAGCGTCTTGCGATGAGAGTATTTCTTGATACGTTTGAATTCGTTGCTTTGGAAATCGTTGTTTAAAGCTTTCCAAAAGTGTTATCAGCCCCTCATCATTCGGCCGTGCTCTTCTCCATCGCTGGACCCGCGTTTTTCGCCAGGGGCTGAGTGAGACTGCAGAATCTTCTTAGTATCTAATATTGATTTTCCGAGAACTGTCTTGTTTAGATGGCCTCTTAACCAGCCTTTCCAAGTTTACATTTACGGTACACCAAAAAATATAAGATAATCTAACGTGCAGTTTAGTTAGGTCCCAACACAAACGAGGGACCAACCAGTGATTATTTCAGAACCTGGAAAATTCAGTTAACAATATAACTCGTGAATGCCATACCATAATAAGTGTCGGGGTTGAAATAAAATTTTCACATTGGTAACTGATTTGAAATTATAAAACTGGACCTCAGTTCTGCTAGAGTACATCCGACTTGGCAGAACCAAGATAATATAATGAAAGGTATTGCTACCCCTGAATGTTGACAAAAAGACAGGAATGCAGCTACACACATATGCATAGTTGTCTCCAATCAATATCTTGCGAAGAGTGTTGGGGAGCTTATTTCGTCTATGGTGATTACTCAGGAATATGACTACATTTATTTAATATCAACGAAATGTTCGTCGCCGACTGGCAATTGCGCGGAGTTAGTCAACATTATGATTCGTAACAGAGAAACACAGAGTTCAAGTACTTGACAAACTTCTCAGGTTCACCTGGAACATATTTTATTAATGATGTCTCATCGAATGAGCTAAGAGTGTTACCTAACTCATGGGGTTTACAAGCTACGCTGTAACCCATGGAGGAGAGTTGTTCAGCCAGCTCGCTTTGGTGCTGATCCATGAGCATGTCATTAATGACGGTGATAAGTGGCTTGTTATGGCTCAGCGCCTCTAATGCTGACCCAGCACCGGCATGACTCAGTACAAGGTCAGCAGCCGCCATTTCTGGCGCGATGCTCACTTTAAAACGAAACACTCTGAGTTTCAACATTCTAGTATTTTCAAGTAAGGAAAACATAGTCGAGACCTCGAGTCCATCATCGAGCTTCTTTGTGAGGTCGACATACTGCTCCTCGTTGTCGACTTCTTTGTGCGAGTGCAGGAGAGACTCCGTTAGCACAGACTTCGGTAATGTTCCGTGACCAATTTGAACGAGCACCTCTTCATAACCTTTCCCTGCCAGCACTTTCAGGGTATCAACCTTACAAATCTCAGATATCATGGCATCGAACTTCGTGCTGCCTACCGTCACAAACACCATTTTACGCTTCATTCTGCACGCGTTTAAATTCCTTCAAATAAATACGATACAGCCGATTATAGCAACATTGTACTTCTGTAAAAAAATGTCATCAGTATTTCACTGATTTGGATCAAAAGTTTCGAGTTTTACAGTTCAAATATATAGGCTATCAAATGGAGATGATTCTTTAATCGTTGGTCTGGATGATACTAAACATCTCTTCCTATTACCCGAAATGTTTAAGGCAGTGCAGTAGTGGGAGGCCGCGCTTGCAAGAAAATGAGTCGAGGAACCATTAACGACAGGCGTTCGTTGGCTGATGTACGAGGCGCCAAGCGAGGGCCTGGGTGACGGGCAACCGCGTCAGTTCCTGCACGTGGAACAGTCTCGTTAAAGCGGTAAAATCATGATTCTAGAAAAAATATATAATTAACAACTAGAGACACGCTTAAAATTCTTTTTCTATGCTTGAATATCCATTGTGAATTTAGGTACGATTCCATTGTACCAAGATCAGTATTCTAAGTTTCATCAAGCACTGCTGCACGCAGTGAGTATAACGCGCATTTTTATTACAAGCTCGTTGACCACAAACAAGATTTGAAGCCAGCTGGCGTAGTTCATGTTATCGAGCATCTTCCCGCGTGGCCAAGGAGTGCTGAATGAGCTTCGTTCCTCCTCGATTGCACCGTCAAGCCACAGATACTGAACAGTCTTAAGAAGTAACCGAACGCGTGGGATGAGCATACGTTTCGCCCCTGAAACTCTTTAGACTCCTAACACGAATAACGTGAACAGGGCCCGAACATATTATGAGTGTGTAAATAAAACAGTTTATCAATGATAAGATTACCATTTAATACGATGCTGGGACTAACATTTATACTTTTTTTTTTCGCCCTAGCAATGAGAAGGCGGCAAAGATCTATCAACACTGAACACTAGAAGCGAACAGTCGATATTGGTAATGGAAGATAATCACACTGAATACTGTAGCAGTCAAGGACATCTCCCTCGTCAATAGACGTAGAATTAATGATGCTAGTAACGTTCCTTGTTTAAAATGAAAATAAAAATCCTAAACTGTCTTCTCAAACGTCTAATAACTTCGACGCAGGTGCAAAGTCTGCCCTGGAACGGTTTCTACCGACCAAGCCGACTCTGTATCACTTCTACCAAAGGCAGCCAATACCTGATTAAAAGTACGTCGAATGTTGAATATTAGCTTCTCGAAGTGGCGCAATGATTTTTATAAACTGTAATTAGAACGCAAAAAGTGAAAATTCCGTGATGCAATTAAACATTATTATTAACAATATAGCTACAGCTGATAGAACAAATTTCGTTAACTATACAATTTTGCGAATAGATAAATTAACTTTTATAGTTTGAGTTCCAGCTCTGGATTTCTTTGGCCTAGACTAGATATATGACAGTACAAAGTCATACCACAGACAGGAGTGCATCAGAGTATAAACGTAATGATCAAGTACACAAACATGCATCCAGCAGTCCAAGACCGTTAACTAATTACAGTGGCTAGAATAACATGTTGCATATCCGTTACGAACATCGATAGGTCATCACAATTATAAGGTAGGTATTAGATCGTTAACTAGTTACGGAGGCTAGAATAACAGTGTGTAACACTTGTTACACACATTGATGGGGTCATCACAATGATAAAAGCTACGCGAATTAGAAACGGAAACTAGTCCGACTTCAAGTGTATCTATCGTTACATTAAAGGTACTTGGAGAAAAATAAAAGCAACAGACTACGGGGCACCAAAAATATTTGGCCGGGTTCCTTGTCATGGAATGCTTGATAATAAATTGAAGAAATATTTATACGTAATTGTAAACTGCAATGAGGTACTAAACCGTTCGGTATAACTATTAGGTAACCACGAAGTGCAATCTGACAAGAGGACAAGCCGCCTAATTTTCAAAGAAACCAGTTAGAATTGGGATACTCCAGTGTTCTGGTTTCGGTCTGCCCAAAAAAAAATACAAAACGACTAGTTACATATGAAGAAGGAAGTGATAATTCAGTTAATCTTGGTATCCATTACTTCTAGTTGGGAAGAATGCTCATGTTAACTGTACTTGAAGTCACACCTAGAGTGAGTTCTGAGTTGAGGGTTGAAAAGGAAAAGGAGTCGAACAGAGTGAGAAGAAAATCGTCAGGGAAATAGTATCACACAGTGAGTTTAGGGTCGTCATGGAAAGGTAGTCACACAGAGAGTGGGTTGAAGGTTGTAAGAGCGAGAGAGTCACACAAAGAGTAAGTTTAAGGTCGTCAAGTAAGAGAAATTACACAGAAAGTGAGTTGAAGGTCGTAAGGAAAAGAGAGACAAAGAAAGGATCGGAACAGAAGACAGCATTCAGAATGAGACCGCTCCCTTCAAGTGAACACAGAACACAACAATAAGTTATATAGCTATGATCAACGGAAGGACCAGATCGGTCCTTTAATCCTTATTCTACAGAGAAGGAATCCATTTTCCTGAGAATAGTCAATAGCAACGGGTTATACCTTGCAGCAAACTATCTTCACCAGCAATTGTTTCGCCTTCACACACCTCAAGTCAAGTTTGCCAGGTGGCAGTTGGTAGAGGAAACTCCAAATTTGCCTTACCTACGTAGTAAAATCGTTTTAGTATTACATATAGATTATTGATTAATATGATATTGCTTACGAAAGTGATGCAATAAAAACACAACAATTAACGGGTCATCAGAACCCACAGGTGACCGCTTGTACAGACTCTAGGCTTCCTCTTGATGAGTGCAAACAGCAATGGACTTCAGTTCACGCATGGGCTGTGACACGGTACAGCTCATGAGCTTATCTTAGCTGGGCTTAGAAGGAAGTTGAGGGCTAAGAAGGAAAGTCAGCAAACAATATTCCTATTCAAATTAAAATGCTTTCCAGCATTTCAATTGAAGGGTTGTGTACTTGTGAGGTGCTTTCACAACTACATTACTTTGTTCGTAGAAATAAGATCAAATGTTAGATGGAACAACGAAAGTTAGCTCTTTAACTGTAAAACATCACAAGTTTAATTGTCTGTCGATAGCACTATACATAGCTATTAAACTTTTATAGTACCCACCGACCGATGCTAGGGATAATCCTACTTTATAGTAAGATTATCTTAAACAAACCCCTCAGATATCCTGCCGCACAATAATGACAAATAGGAGGAAACAAATGATGGCTCGAACATTTTCTTGTGAAGTAGAGCTGTGGTCTCATTTGTGATGAAACAATACTAATGAGACGGCTGCATTTCTGCCAAAAAAAATTTTTAAAGGACAGCACAAGACTAAAAGTAAGATAGTTTCTTAATAAACCGCCTCTCGACATATGTACGACACATATTCCCTATCGAAAATTATACAGCAAATAACGACTCAAGACACCGATAGACATACAATAGTAAATGAGCAACCACAAAAAAAAAAGTTCAAAGGAAATATTGATTACAACCATTACCTAGCTAGCTAAATTAAACTGATATTGCTTTGAATCGTATTCAGAGAGAACACGTTTTTAAATCGTTTTGGCAATATCAATACAAAATAATTTTGTCACACAAAGTTGAAATGAATGATTTTGAATGATACTTGTTTTGGTTAATGACGACGACAAAGGTTTTCTATTGCAACCGAGCACTCCACGGCGAGCGTCTAAGATGAGCGGCGGGTTGTGTGAGGGCCCGCAAGCACAGTGAGAGCACCACCTGTCTTGGAGATGAACTGAATAATATGCGGTAATGTGCATCCCTTGATTGGTAATGCCACAAGAATACACACTAAATCGGTTCTCTCAGTTGCTCCTCTACGAAAGAAAGGTTTCTTGTTGACGGCGATTGTGACGAGCAACCGAGAGGTGGTCTGATTGAATAAAATAATGCCGAGGCTAATAAAGAAGCAGATGAAGAGGATCTCAACTCTTACCCCTGCTTGTTAATCCATAGAAATAAATGATTGGCTGTTTACGCTCCTTTCAGCGTGTAACAACCTAATCCAGAGGACGACACTCCAGGGGCGCCTGTAATCGTGTTTAGCTGCTAATGGGAAACATAGCCTTAGTCTAAGGACCTCACTTGTAACAGATGGCAGCCAATTAATAAATCGTAAATGCTTCACCACTGGGCAGTTTCCCGATCGGTAAACGCTCCAGCAGCAACAATAACAACGTGCTGCAGCAACAATGTATATATAGTGATGTGTACAGTCGAGGGGAAAAATCTTTTATTAAATAAGCATAAGATTCTTGAATGGTCATATTTTGCAATGAATATATATAAACCTATTGAGAATTTGACTTGCAAACTTCTTACTAGCTTTCCCCAGCTGCAATAGCTACCATAGCATACAAAATCGACATAAATTAGAATTAGTCGAGGGAACAGTAGCTACCGATTTTTATACTTTTACCATTAAAATGTAATCTTCCATTAGCTACAAACTTCATATCAGTAGTAACTTATAGTAGGTACAAACAATATAGGTCAATTGCTCATATAATCTTGCTGAATATTAAGCTGCCTTGTCGGGCTCAACTTTGGAGGCAGGTTACTCAACCAAAAGCTTGCTCGATAACACGAATAGAAACATAAAAATCGCTTAACATAGATAAGGTAACCAACTGCGTGTAGCCTTCCCAAGTGCACTAAACTACTAGCTAGTATGAAATGCAATTACAGTTTTAGTAATAATAAACAATCAGAGCTACAATTACAAGTTGTACTATTATATTTACTATACGACAAGACGTAGCCATCATTGAAGCATTTCTCCAGCTACTGTTGCTATGTACAGAGCGTGTCAAGACGTAACTTCAGCAGATTTACATTCTGATCCTCTTTCAGGAATATCACTAAATGCTTGGCCTACAATAGTCTTGGAATAGCACCAGGGATAGTGTTAAAGTAATATTAAGGCGGCGTAGTCAGCAACAAGGCTCTCCAGTCATTTCAGTAACTTCATGTTTCGCGGTCAAATCATCTGATTCATTTATACCCTGGGCTTAGTAAGAGGTGGAGGAGGCGGTAGAGGTGATGAAAGCATAGTACGCTCCTGGATGTGATCCAATGTGACGGATTGCTTAAAGAAGTGTGTTTAACGGTATTGGAATGGTTGGTGAGCAAATGAAATGTGTTTAGTGTCGGGCGTCGTGTCAATAGAGTGGGACAGTGCTTGCATTATTCCGCTGTGTAAGGATCAAGTAGACAACAATAAATGTAGCAACTCATAAAGCATCTGTTTGTTGTGTTCATCAAGCTTTTCAGAATTTAAACGTTCATAAAATCGGAATCACAAAACGTTTAAAACTTTGAATTGATGGAATAGAATGAAAAAGAATAAACTATTCATGCTGTAATGCAATAGTTTCCAAAAAATATATTCCAGCCTCGAAATGAGACCCATCCTTTTGAGGGCAGATTTGAACCGTTCGGATGTGGCTTGCAATACCGCACGTCAAACTTTTCAATTGCTAATTTTTGTCACGACTTTGCTCAATACTTTCATTAGGAATTCAATTGTCGTTGGCTCCACAAAAACCAGTAGTTTAGTGGGCTGGGGTCGGGGCTACGAGCGGGCCAAGGTTGGTTTAGTCAGCAGCGATAACTCGCTCCAGAAAAGGTGGTCACAATTGTGGCTAGCTGTCAGATCGGAGAAATTGTTTACTAGCTAGCAACAGGATGGTGCTCCTGCTCACTGCTCCGAATGTCTGACATTTATATCGGATAATTTTCCGCAACTAGAAATCAGCCCCCGAACGAACCAGCCGTGGCCCGTTCACAGACCCAACCTCAGCCCGCGCGACTACTGGTTTGTGGACAGATGGAATCCATTGTCCACGAACGCGAACCAAGATAATTGAATATAAGAAGAAACAGCTGAGCAAAATTGCAACAAAAGTAAGAACAAGCTAAGAAAGTTAGGCGCAAGCTTTATCCGGAAGTAAAGTGGGAAAGCTGTAGGATAATGATGAAAAAAAAAATCTTCGTGGAAAGAAGATGCAAATAAAATCGATGTCCGCCTACTAAGCGAGTTTATAGAGGGAGTCCAGTGCTTCAAATACTTGGGCACTCAAGTAGAAAAGTGGATTAGTGGAAACTGGAGAGAAATTTTTAGAGAAAGAAGGGTATCATGTGTTGGGTGTACTAACGAGTTAATTGAGCTGGAGAACTTAGAGTCTGGAGGCAAAGAGGACGGTGGCGTTGTCCCAATTGTACTCTATGGGGTATAGACCTTAAGAACGAGAGCACATGAGAGTAGAAGGTTGAATGTTTTCGAGAGGTATAGCCAAGGTGATGCCGAGGAAAGAGATGAATCCTGACATTGTACGAATTAGGACGAGGATGGTGACGAAGTTGGAGGATATAGTAAATTCACTGGTTCTGGGATGGTTCAGACATGGTAAGGGTGGGTGATGAGAGATGTGAAAATGGTGATGAAAGCGGAAGTTAGTGGGCGAAGGCATACAGAGGAAGTCTAATTTTTTGTTAATGGATCGCGAGGTAGTGAGAGGGTGTGCAATGGATGTTCGTGAGTGAAGGGTGATTGTGAATGGATGAGTTTCTAACGCGGCCCAGATGAGCTTTCCCGCCATTGGAGTCTGTGAAACGGGGGATGCATGCGGGTGGGAGGAGGCCAGGCAATTGCGACGCATCAGGCGAAAATCAGTGAAATACTGTCTAGCCCTGCTGTGGACCCTGCTGTCAAACCTCACTCCTGACTCGAAGAGTGTGTTGCGGGGTCCTGGACCGGCATTCAAACGCAAAAAGGGATATGTTTAGTTATGTCTGTGAGTGTGAGGTGCGTCTGTATCTGTACTTAGACCTCAGTGCCTCTAGAGTTGAGCATCTGAGTTCTCTTATGTTGGACTACGTTGTTCCTCTTGTTATCTTTATGTTGTTAACTATATTACTCATGTGCACTAATTGTTCTCATCTTCCTGGATGTTGACCCAGCTTTGTTACACGCAGAAACTGACCCTCAACAATTAGGATTGTTATTATTGATAGGCGTGTAGATGGTTCCTGTGAGTTCTATGTGTGCCAACTCAGTGAGCAACGGGTAAGAGGTTGGCCCTGAACCTCTCAGAAGGTACTTGATCTCTCTTCAAGCAAGTACATTTGCGTCAGCAACTGTGTTCAACCAATGGTTGGCCTTCCTGAGCGACCAAATGCACGCACTCTGCGTATGCCCACCCCTGCGCATGAAACGGGCTGCTAAATTATGCAGATAGCCGCCACACACTGAGGCCTGTGAACAACAAGTAAGCCTCATATGTTTTGAATTTCAGTAACGCAGGGATCAGACTATTATACTGCTTCCTTATAACGTTCATGAGGGTGAAAGGCGCCTTACTTCTACGCGCAGCGTGGACGTTGTCGCGGAATTCGCCACCTGGATCCCTAACCAGCAAGACCCGGAGAAAAGCATCTACCTCAACCGCGTCAACAAGAGTTAGGCGAGTAATCACCATGATTAAGAGCACCGATCTCATCGGTATCACTAGCCAATGCATTTTAGATTTTTTTTATAATACCGCAGCACACATCCCACCAGCTTAACGATCTGGGCACCTATTTCATCAGCCAGCCACTAGTACAAAGTACATCTCACCAGCTTTAACGATCTGGGCACCTATTTCATCAGCCAGCCACTAGTACAAAGTACATCCCACTAGCTTAACGATCTGGGCACCTATTTCATCAGCCAGTCACTAGTACAAAGTACATCCCACCAGCTTTAACGATTTGGGCACCTATTTCATCAGCAAGTCACTAGTACAAAGTACATCCCAGCAGCTTTAACGATCTGGGCACCTATTTCATCAGCCAGCCACTAGTACAAAGTACATCCCACCAGCTTTAACGATCTGGGCACCTATTTCATCAGCCAGCCACTAGTACAAAGTACATCCCACCAGCTTTAACGATCTGGGCACCTATTTCATCAGCCAGCCACTAGTACAAAGTACATCCCACCAGCTTTAACGATCTGGGCACCTATTTCATCAGCCAGCCACTAGTACAAAGTACATCCCACCAGCTTTAACGATCTGGGCACCTATTTCATCAGCCAGCCACTAGTACAAAGTACATCCCACCAGCTTTAACGATCTGGGCACCTATTTCATCAGCCAGCCACTAGTACAAAGTACATCCCACCAGCTTTAACGATCTGGGCACCTATTTCATCAGCCAGCCACTAGTACAAAGTACATCCCACCAGCTTTAACGATCTGGGCACCTATTTCATCAGCCAGCCACTAGTACAAAGTACATCCCACCAGCTTTAACGATCTGGACACCTATTTCATTAGCCAGCCACAAGTATGAAGTACAGAGTCGGTTTTAGGCTTCGATTAGAGTTACTTCGGAAGTCAGAGCTCCACTGAAGGGGCGAGCAGGCGTCGTGTTGCTACCTAAAGCACCATTGAACAAACAAGTTGGTGATGAGCTTTTCCTCAAGTCTGCTGAATAGACTAGTGAGTATCGCCAGGTACAGTTTTCACCCACAAACCAAATCAAGCCTTGCGTCTGTATCTGTTCAGTATCTCTTTCTACAGATCAGATTAAGGGGTGCATGTGAGCGATTTCCAGCTTTTGATAGTCCAGTCACCTCATAATCTTATATAGTCCAATTTATTACGTAGCTGGATACGGCGGTCTTGAGGCGGGGGGATAAGGCGCCTCCCTGTTTGTGTCAGCCTAACTTAGCCCCCCTCTTAACTAGGGGGAAATGGCTGTGTCTATACATACATAAAGGAGTTACTCATTAACATGCTGATACATTTCCTAATTTTTCTTCATAATAAATCATCAGTTTGCATTTATTTTTTTGTTTTTTTCTCCAGTATAAAACACCGATGGTAATCAATATATTTAGCTATTGGTTGATGACCATCAAGGTAGGGTATATTTACACACTACTAAGGTGGCCATTGGTCCTTACCTCCCAAGTTATGCTTACACGTTGCCGACCGAGTAAGTGTTAGTTGAATAGGTAGAAGCGCGGGTTTAGATCCGGGTTGACAAATGTGTCCAATGATTACACTGATCTGCATCAAACCATAGGTTTAGGCTTTCTCAACGGTTCTTTATGCTATTTGAATGCTGAGTTAGAAAATGAAACTCATTTCCTTATGTTAAATCAAGTTTTTGTGGTTTTACCTCAATTTTGAATGTTTTTTTTTGCATTTTAAAATTCCAAATCATGTCCTGAGCTTTCTTGATTGCTTAAAGCTCAATTTCAGACAAAATATTCATATGTTAATGTTAGATAAATTTCAAAATTTCTACCATGTCTAACTTTACATGTGATATGGCACCTTCTTGATAGCATGGCCATTTCTTTCACTTTAAACATAAATTGGAAAAACAAGCCGCACCTTCAGTATCTGTCAAAAACAGTGCCTCATGGCCCAGAAATTCCGATTCCAACAGTGCCCCAAAACTACAGACACTCAGCGTCCAAGTCCAATGATTAACTGGAAGAGAGTGACATATCTGGTTGATATATATCCACATATGGCCTAAGAAAATCAGCCCAAACTCTTTAGTCTATCTGAGTTGAAGGCCTTGACATGAGATTTGGGATTTCCCATAAAATCTGCTCAGTTGCAAAAAATGTTTGTTAGCTTGTGGCACTACATTCTTCAAGTACCGCAGCTGTGCTGAAGTTTTTCACAAATAGTTTACTTAGAATACTAAAGTTCCACTGTTTTAACGTGGCAACACGGCTGGCCTTATTGCAGCTAAGGAGTTAGCGTATGCTCCTTAGCGGCTCTTCATAGACTCCTCAAACAAAAGCTAGACAGCAGTTTAGCACGTTAATGGCTGCATGATCAAGACTCGGTTCGGTGGAAATGAGACTCAAATCAAATCCTTCCAGTGGGTCATTGGGTGCAGATGTCTGAGAACTGTAGTAATACAAAGCATTTGCCAACTGATTTGAAGCACAAAGATCACAATTGGATGATTTGAAGAGACCTAAAGATATGTTTGTATCAACTTAGCTACATTCAATATCCTACTTCACTCTTTGAAATATTCTTAACAGATGTAATTAGGTTCACACGCAGTTGTGAAGCTCAAGAAGATTCTACTTCTGCCACTGCACATTAATCTTGGACTTCTGAAGAACTTTTCACTCCACTGAACAAAGAAGGTAAAGCTTTGACTTTCCTTACCAAGAAATTCCCTCTGTATGTAACGACAAACTGAAAGGTACTTCTGATCGCCCTTGTATCATGAAGCATATGAAAGATCCAAAATTTAGACAAAAATATGCAAAACAATGAGAAAAATGCTCCTTTTGCATTAAACTCCATTGTAACAATTTCTCTGGGCTACCACAAAAGTTCACAGTATAAACGAGCTGTTGATGAGCTCATGCAAGGCTTCCAGGCTCTTGGGGCCATATGCCATCAAGATGTTATTTCCTCAGCTTGCATTTAGACCACTTTTAGGATAACTGCGGTGATTGCAGCAACGATCAAGGAGAACAATTTCAATAGGATACTTGAGTGATGGAAGAGTGGCATCAAGACCAATGGGATGCAAACAAGTTTGCAGACTACTGCAGGAGAATTGGAAGAGATGTTACAAATGCCTAACACAGACAAAAGTGTAGTCAGGAGCTATTTATCCATCTTCATTTTCTCCTCATTTTGATTTTCCTATTAAATGAACTTCTCTTCATTTTTGTGTATAATTTGTGCATATCTGCCAATGTGAATCTGATTTGAAACAAAAAAATCAAGGAATGATGTCATTTTTAATGTTTTTTAAATTGAGATAACACAAAAACTTGACCTGATTGAGCAAAATGAGTTACAATTCCAAATTGCAAGCAAAACACATAAAGGAACCATTGACTCAAACAAGACCACTGAAACTAGTTTTTCAACTCCTGCCAAGTGTTTTTATTATGTTGTCCCCCACTTCATTATGTTTTTCACTACTTTATCATGTCTTCCATCACTTAACACAGCTGCTTGGTCACAAAAGATAGTGTTGCATACAAGGACTCATTTTTTTTGGTAGCAAACAATATTTAGAACTGATAGGAGGTAGTTAGTGATCTACTACACACTCCAATCAATAGTTAACTAGGGATTGTTTATCCAGCAGATGCTCATTCAACAATATATTGTTCAATAATATTGGAATTAGGCCAGTTGCTCAACCTTGTGTGTTCCAAAACGGCCCTGCTTCTTGCTGCTTAAATAGTAATTTACACAGCCAGTTTCCACTACATACAGCATCAAGTTGTAAAAAAGCAGCTATAAAAATGACTTCAAAAAACATGTACTGATCACAAGTTCCAACTCAATATCTTACACTTCAAATCAATGATGACATCACATGACTACATCTACTACTCCAGTCAAATAGACTACTTGAACTGACACATGGGTGTTGATATCTCTAACCTGTTGTCCTGAAACATATGTTCCATGGTGAGCATCATGAGAAAAATTTAGCTGGCACAGTTTGAGGCAAGTAGCGGTGACAAATATAATTTTGTAGACAATCGACCGGTCAAAATAGTACAACTATAAGAGTGTCTCAGCACACACCAGCTGCCATGGCAGGTTGGTATCTTGAGGAAGCAGGTGGTGGGCCACGATGGCGCTCTTGGCAGGCAGATCCAAGGTGACCACAAGGTCCCGCCGGTGGCTGATCACGTTGGTGCTGGCCGAGGCGTCTACCCGCACGCGGACAGCGCGTTGAGACTTGTTCTGAAGCACCACACATGCTCGAACACGGCTCACGTGCTGGTACTTGATGAGGTCAAGCATGTTCTTGATGCGGACGGGCTGAGAAGATTCCATGGCAAGCCGAACGATGGCTTTGTCAAGCAGCAGCCCGCCTGACCTCAGCCCACACACCTGCAGGCTGGGGTTGCACACCTGACTCAGAGCACTGATGCTGTAGCCCGCGCAACCAATAGCCTGCCCGGCTCGGTTATAGCCCATTGCCTGAAGAGAGAGCCACAAGTCGTCCTCGACTCCACCTGAGTCCTCAGCCTCCAGTTGGTGCAGATCCAAGAAGCCCTCAGGAGTAAGCTCGTTGTTGTGGACAGTGAAGTTGGTCTGCACGACGCCCCACTCGTCATCTTGCACCTCTTCGCCGGACGTCCGCCAGTTATACAGATTAAACTCTTGCCTGCTGAGTCCGCCGCTCGAGTCCAAGTCAAGTTGATCAAAAATGCGGATGAGGAGAGCACGGAACTGGCGCGTAAGAATGACGCGCGCTGTTTCTGTGTCACGACTCACGAGCTTCACCTCCTCGGTTGCGGGCGGTGTGGGCACTGGCAGGTGGCAGCCGCTGGTGAAGGGAATGAGGAGGTAGTTGCCGGCCACAAGCTCCCCCTGCCAAAAATTAACGCCCTCGCTGTCCTGCCTCTCGGTGATGCCTACAAAGGTGCGGCCGCCGTCCGTGCCTTCACGGAAGATGTACGCCAACATATCCACAGCAGCTGAACCACCTAGATAGCCATCATCTCCAGAAAGAGGCTCGATCTTGACCACCGTGACGCCATCATGAGTGACGTTCAGACTGTACTGGTGTGAGATGATGGCTGGATGGTCAACATAGAAGTTACCTTTGAGGACGCTTGTGAACCAAGTAGACCCATTCACAGAGTTTGAGCTAGCCTTGTGGTGACGCTTTGTGAAAGTTTTGGAGTTGAGTCGAAGGTGGTTGGATCGTTCTTCTAGCTTCTCAACACTCAGCTGCTTGAGTTCATTAATAGTCTGCAGGATGACCCTGGCCAATTTACCACAGTCTACAGTTTCATCGGCATGAACGACATTGGCTTCTTGCAGGATGTAGTTGATATCAGCATCTGAGAGCAAATTTTTTCCACTGTTACCTTCACCAATGAGAAGCTCCTTGAATTCACTTGTAGGCACCTTACCATCAGAACAGCCAAAGACTTTATTGAAACTTGTAGCAATATCTTCAGCTGTAACAACCTTTAGCTTGCTTGTAATAGCTAGGAATTCCTCAAAGGTTATGCCATTTGGAGTATTTTCTGACCATATTTTCTGGAGCAGTTTTTTACTTGGGCTATAGCCTGCATACTGCAGGGCATGCTTTATTTCTTCATAAGATGAGAGATCTTCTGCCACTGAAGACTTCACGCACAGATAAGCTGCATGCAATTCCTTGTGACGAGAATCTTCCATTATAAAATTAGTAAGTGAAGTTGCAGTAGCTATGAAACCTCTCCAAAATTTTCTAGCTTGCAGGTAATAAAAAAATTGTTGGTATTTCTAGTAGTCTGGTGTAACAAACTTAGTGTGTAACTAATACCTTCTCAAATAACAATTTGTTTACAAGTTAAGGTGCAGAATTTAGTAGCATGTTTTGTGGATTTTCATATGACACCAGGATTCAGCTAGTGGAAATAAATGTATAGCTACAACTAAAAATATCTAGAAAAGAGTAGTTATTCACGTTGTAAATTCACGAAAAATAAAAAACAAGGTATGTAAACATTACAATGAGTGCCAACAAAATAAAAAGATTCCAAATCAAATAGAAAGTCATTCTTTCATTTGTGCATACCTTCAGCAGGTGATAATCCCAGATTGTGATTGATCACTTCACAAGTGATTAATCACTTCAGCAGTTGATAATACCAGGTTGTGATTGATCACTTCACCAGGAATATTGACTGGTAGTTACATCAGTAACCAAGGCAACTGGTAAGTATAGAAGTAGCTACCAAGCTAACTTAGAACTGCAGTGATCTATTACAAGTAGATAGCTTCTTTCAATCTTTATAATGCTGCTTATATTACTAGATTGCAATTCCAGTTTCACCTAGGAAAAGAGAACTTATTATCCAGTTTGAAATTTCAGTGAAGGAAACAATTTTACAAATAAGTAGATATGTAGCTAGCTTTTGATTGTTTGAAAAACTCGCAGCATGGCGGTAATATGAATTATCTGGAAAGGTGATGCAATTTGTAATCAATAAATAGGTTTCTAAATCAACTGTTACAATTAAGAAAAACTTATGATCACCAGTTCATGATGATAGGAAAAGATAACATTCTTTAGAAACTATGACTTGGCTTTGGTTCCAAACAACAGCCCCTCCAAGTCGCCCCAATCTGGCAACTCTGTTGACACCAGATGAATAATTATTTGGCTATTTGAAACAGGGTTCTTGACCTGAACAAAAATCAGGCCTTCAGTTAATATGAGTAGACTTTTAGCTGATTTTTTCAAGTGAATCTGGCAACTAGCTACTTTGAATACTTAGATTTTATCTGGTTGACTCTGGTAGCCAACTTTCTTCAATACCTGAGCGATGGTATTTAAAGTTAATTATTAAAATGTCAATTTACTAGCTATTAAAGACTGCTAGACTTCCAAGTAGGTAAGTTCACGCGGAGACACTTGTGGACAAAAAAATATATGTTAAAGATATAGCTAGTCCACTGGATTTGAATTAGATCCCTTGTTATTCTGAAGAAATATTGGAGATAAATGATGAACTATCCCACTCTTTATAAACAAATGATTGGAGATTACTTCAAGCTTGTAAAATCTTGGTGCCTGATAACCCCAACTCTGTAGACAGGTTGATGACCAATACTTTTGCCCCAATACCATCAAGTTTCAGCAAATCAGTGGGTATAATATGTATTTCATCAATAAATGGGAAGTTACCTCTGTTGTTTTCAAAGAAAAATATTATGCTGAGTAGAATTTCTCACTCACAAACTTTGATCCCATGGATACAGTCGTTGAGTTAGAACATCAATTTGGACAACACTTAATGTGTTGTCTGACAACACCTTACACTCCTCTCTCACACTCACACACGGCAATTTTTTGCCACAGGATACATCCGGAAAAAAACGCAACACACACTCTGGGTCAAGAGTGCGGGCCTGAAGTCAGTGTCAGCAGCAGAGCCGGACTGTGTGACAGGCTTACCCTTGCTGCGTCATGATACCCGGGCATCCCTACACAAGACCGTCCCGTTTCTCATCAAGATGCCCAGGGCAGGAAAGCACATCAGGGCAGTGTCAAAAATTATCCATTCCCAACTTTTCTCCACTCATGCCTATTCATTGCCTGCTCTCATCTACCTCCACGTTCACGTCTCTCCTTCCTAGTGCCTGCTTCACACCATTCATCCATCCACCCAAACTTTGGTCTGCTTCTAGGCCTGCGTCCACTTGCCTCCGCCTCCATCACCCTTTTCACCAATCGTTCTTCATCTATCCTCACCTTGTGCCGGAACCCTCTCAGAACACGCGAATATACTCTGGTCGAACTTCTTCACCATACCCATTCTTACCTTTGTACCTAACCTTTGCAGCCCCCCACAGCCGCAACAGCCCCCCCAACAGGGCACACTGACATGGGAGGCAGTACACCTTAGCGTGCCAGCTATCAAAAAGAACAGCACAGCACAAGAACTGCAGCAGGACGCTGGTTGGAATGCGCTCACTAGATCTAAAGAAAAACAAAACAACGAAGACAGTCAACAACTGCACACAACTGTCAACAACACAAACTCAGCAACACAAACAAAGCAATGTTGATCACATCAAATTGGGTCTAGCAAAACTCATACAACACTGCCCCCAATTCCTCAACCAGGGCCCTCTTGAAGCCACAAAGTGAATCACACTGCACCACAGCAGCGTGCAGCCGGTTCCAAATCTGCACACAGCGAGAATAAAAGAATCTACATTAATAGTCCATCTGACAGCGAGGAACCACCAGCTTGAAAGAATGCCAACATGTGCCAACATCCGGAGCTCTCTCAAACAGAGCAGACAAACCTGAATCAACAGAACAATTAAAAATCTTCCAACACTTTACAAGCTCTGAATGCAACAACTTCCCCCTCACAGAAAACTGCATTGCTTTGAGCCACTCACCATAGTCCACTCCACCCAGCAAATCAATCTCCCTGGTCCACCTCCTCTGCACAGACTCCAACAATCTCAGATCCCCCAAATATCCCACATTTCACACACATGAGCAGTAGTCCAAGATGGGTCTTATATGAGTAAAAAACAAAGAAACCATGAAAACAGAACTCCTATTGACAGTTGAGCGGAGCAGACTGGTCGCCAGAGTGGAAACCTTTCTTATAACACTCCTCACATGGAGATGGAACAGCAGCCTTGAGTCAACAAGCACTCCTAAGTCCCTGAAGGAATTGACAAGCTCAAGTACCACACCATCCAAATTATAAGCAGTTCTATCATCAATCTGCTATAATTCAAGACAGCCCCTGTAGAAACGCATAGGAGGTAAAGACACACTTGTCAATGTTCAACGAGAGATTCCATGACAACGACACAGACTGCACCAAATTCAGATCCCTCTGCAAGGAAGACACACCCAGGCAAACTGCTTACACATCGCGGGGGAAACTCAAATAAAGTTTGAAGTCGTCAGCAAAGGCCTTCCACTCACAAGCCACACCTGCTGCAACATAATTGACATATAGCAGGAACAAGAGCAGACCCAGCACAGAACCCTGGGGCACACCACTTGTCACCTCTCGCAAGTCACTGACAACTCCGATCACAAAAACACACATTTGCCTCCCTATCAGAAAATTACAAATCACAAAGTCCATTCTGATGGACTTTGTAATTACAAAATTACAAAGTCCATTCTGATGGGGTTGGTTGATCTGCATGTTCCAGTTCACAGTGGAGCCCAGTCTGTGCCGTGGTCTGTTCATCCACCTCGGCATTTGATGCGAGAGAGATCTCTTGCTTGGCAGGACTTCAAGCATGTGAGAGCTTCCTTTGGTAGAGGGGATCCTCGTTCTGTACTGGCAATGGGCGTATTTAACGCCTTGAACCATCAGTATAGAACCTTTGCTATCCAGAGTCGTGCTCAGTATGAGGAGCATCTCATGGATCGATTTGGCGAGTGTCCAAAGCTCTTTCACTCATACATCCGCAATAAAAAGAAGGGTCATTTGTCCGTTGGTCCTCTTCACGCTGCTGGTGGTGGGTATGTTGACTGCCCCCAGGTCATGAGTGAAACTTTTGCTGATGCCTTTGCTTCCGTTTTTGTTGTTGAT
>SDVV010003775.1:0-20943 GCA_016164225.1 Gammarus roeselii | reverse complement strand
ACCCGTCGTCAAACCCCATCTGTCGTTCCTCCCCTTCATGCGGAAAACCCATACATAACCAGTAGTAAGAGCTCGTCCTTCGACCTCTAATATTTCCTTTCTCGCAACCATTGCGTGGTTACATCTCTTTTTCTCCAAACGCTAAGCCAGCTTCTTATAAAATAAGGCTTTCCCATAACAGAGCTTGATATATAGATGAGTACATCTTTCACCTATCTAAGGGTTCCTTTTGACATCAAGGTCAAACTGCTCTCCCTCGCACTTAACTCTGTCATTCCTCTAAACTCAGCACGACCTTTAGGCCTCATTTTGTCCTCCGTGCCAAGGATAACTTCAGTCGCATCTCAGCCCGCAAATTTTATTTCCTGAACATTGCACGTGATGCTTTCCGGTTCATTTGGTTTCCGAGAAGAGAGATCCTACATATTTACATTTATTTCATATCGTCAAGTATCTAGATGAAACTGAGTTCAGATACTGAATGGCTCCATAGATAACTTGTGCCGCGATAGCTGATAGATGCCGTAATAAAGTACTCAACCCTGTTTTGTAATGAGCAAGCTTCGAAGAGGAAGGTTGCTCGGGCAAGAGCCTCTCATGTTGTGAGGACCCGGTGTACCCTTGCTGCCAAGTTTACAGATGCTTACATATTACTCACCTACAGTGGTCATTTTATTATGATAGCACTTGCAGACGGGCGAGCAGAAGAGTGGCACATTTTTTTCTGAGTGTGAAAACGCCTTAGCAGCAGTTTTATGTTCTGAACTCTCTATGTCACCCGTTCCGCATTGAACGACTGTGTGCTGCTCTTCGGTTTGAAAATAAAACTCCGTTCGGACATGACAACTTGTTTTGAATGTTGTAATCTTTTATAGCTTCATTAGAGTCTAGTCGCTCGGTTATGTTTACCCAGTCAAATTTGTTTAGCAGTGGCGTCAGGTGATCACTCTTCGTACATTTTTTAGTCGTGAGCAACCTTTGGAGTGAATTTTAGGTAACTATGGAAAGCGTAGAGCAACGTTTTTTTTTACCCTTTCCATACTTAGTGGGGCAGTCATGAAAGAGTGAAAAGATCAATGCATTGAGTACGAGAAGTCTTGATTTCAAATGGAGTTGCTTTTTGACATATTTGAGGAATACGAGTGTACTACACAATCGAGAGCAACGTATTTCCAAATGGTTTTGGGAGGTCATATTAATACAAGGTTCCAGCACTTGATTTTGGGGAAGTTTAATTCCCTCACTTCACCGTATGGTCAGCCTTAACCGTGACCTAAAGGCTACCAGGGTAGTTTTGCCTGTCGTTTACTCATTACCAGCAGTTACGGTAAATAACTACTTCTTGGAGAAGGAAAGTGTTTCAAGTTATCTGTATGTAACGGAGAGTAAGAAGAACGGGAAGTAACCACCAGCGTTCCCCAGACATTCATTATTCATTTCGGTAATGAGGTCCAAACCAAATCCATTGCGGCTGGCATGGCTTGAAGATTTCCGATGACGATCGAGAGACCGCTTATATGCCCTCAACGGTTGACGTTAGTGCACAGTGCCAGTGTTGTAATGCACGGCATAGCAGTAGAAAGCGCTGCGTCCAACCAAACCGGTTTCACGGAATGTTTTATTGAGCCGAGGCTTTGCCCGCCTCCGGAACAGGTTTGTATTTCTGATTTGCAGTCAATTGCAGCTGTAGGAAAGGCTCGGATTGCTACCTAATCGTAGGACCCTGGTAATGCTGACATATTTTAGCCTCAAATTTTCATGCTGGCGTCAATACATCTTCAATGCTACGGAGAAGTGTTCTTGGTGCCCTCCTCTTCATAACCTACATAAGTAAAGTACTTGCACGTCGGCATGATCAGCAAGGTAGCCAAGTTCACCGACAACACCAAACTCTGCCACGACCAATCCAAGCAGGATTACACCTATATTCAAAATAGTTTGAATAAACTAATAGACTGGGCCGGCAAGTGGCAAATGACCTTAGATATTGAAAAATGCTTAGTTGAGCACATAGGAAGGTATAATAGGAAAATCATACAACTTGATGGCAGAACAGCAACCGGTTGAGGTGGACCAACCACGAGATCTTGAAATATAAATACCTATGATCTGAAATCGTGAATCCAAGTGGATATCTGCTAGATGAAAGTTAATAAAGCTCTTTGCTTTATATCCAGAAATGTATACTTCACTTGTAAGCTGTGGGCGTTGCAATCCAATTCTGGACCCCTCTCCTGGGAGGGTTATCAACTACACGGAACAGACCGGTGGAAATAAGGCTCAAATCAATCAGCACTGAACAGATTCAATACCGAGCAACAAGAATGATCCCAGACCTAAGAAACAAAGACGTGCCAGCAACGACCTGAAAAATGAAGCGATATCACTAGAAACAGGACGACGTTGCGGTCAGCTCATAAAAACTATCAAGTATCTAAATGGTCACAGTACAGCCATCCCCGAAGTGCTCTTGGATTAAAATATAATTAAAAATTGAAACAATGAGCAGAAACTTCAGTCGAAATTCTTCAGAACACCATTTCCCTAAAACTTCTACCTAATCAAAATACCAACTATCCGGATCGTTTATCACATGGTGTTGATGTGGTAAATAGTCACAATATCAGCACCCTCAAAAGCCAGGTTGATGAGCGCTGAGAGGCCAATTTACCGCCTTTCTGATCTAGAAGGGTGGAAACACAGCCGCAGCAGAAGTAGGCAACCTCTGTTGTAGCATTGCTCCGATTTGCAGCTGTGAAACAGGACAGCAGATCTAGGCTAGGCAAGCAAATACAAATTTGAAGTATTACTAGCATATACCTTACAGCTCGTCCCTGCCCTACTCACTACACTACTAGAACTACAACACTCACGAAACATCGATCGAAAATTACATTTGCACTCTTTCCCAGGTGCAGTTTGTTTTTGTTTAAAAAGCTATTAACTCTTATTTGGAACTTGATTACTTCGTTTGATATGAAGTGGAACGCACTCTTTTTAGCCATCCTCCACCGATAGAGCTTTGGTGACTGCTTGTGGTCCCCTATCCAGCTTGAAGTGTACTCCTTTTCATCCGTTACGTACAGGTTACTAAAGATCAATTTATTTCGCTTTATAAGTACTTTTTCTACTGTCCTCTCGAGATCAGCCCCATAAGCACAGCATTTCCGCCTGTATTCCTTTTGCTCTCGTTTGATCAGCACAACAATCTCATTTATTTTACCAGTATCCACTGTGTCCTCTCCTGATTTGCACCATTACAATTTCCCTGTAGTCTGCACTACAATCACATTGTT
The DNA here is from genome assembly GCA_016164225.1 of Gammarus roeselii. Lineage (NCBI taxonomy): Eukaryota > Metazoa > Arthropoda > Malacostraca > Amphipoda > Gammaridae > Gammarus > Gammarus roeselii. The sequence goes on along the minus strand of SDVV010003775.1, from coordinate 17,647 downwards.
TCCCCCAGCGTCGTCTCTTTTCGTGAAATCTGCAAAAATTACCTCCCTGCGTTTCTCTTCGCTCCAGTCTTCTCACTCTTCCGATTGGTTTCGAGGATTGTGCATTTTCTCCTCCTAGTTTGTTCGCTGGAGAGGTCCTGTTAAGCCGCCGTAGCTGGAGGCCCCAGCGTTACTCTAGCTTAAGTCTCTTCTCCAGTCAAGTGGCTGCTCCATCTTTGCTACACACCAATTTTTGTTACTTAATTAGCTACACATTTTAATTACGTATATTGTTGTTAAAAGTTAACTGGAAATAGTTAAAATGTATTCCCTTTCAGAAAATTAACGGTTTTTATTAAGTTGGTCTCATTGGGTTCTCACTATTTTAGTCTTAAAAATCTAGGTTTAAGACGTTCATAGCGAATCGTCATATGTATTATAAGAGATTGCACGGCATTAGTCCAGTGTTGGAACGGGTATGATTTTACTGTTAAGTCTGTGTTATGTGTTGGTGGCGGTATATAGAGATTGGCACTTAGTGCTTGGATGTCAGGAAAAAAGTCTCTGAGGACTCTAACATGCTTAGGATATTTATCTCTTAGTTTTCCGGTGTATAGCCTCATTCGTTCATTCTGTGTTGCTGCGCTCCAGATTTTGAAAATAAGCTGCTTCGCGAGTTTTGGGATCAGCGTGTCCCCCTCATGACTTCAATCCTGATTGCTAACCGGCTGTTTCTGGAGAAATCTTTGCAACACACATCTGTAGTGTCAAAGCTGTTGAGCGTATCTGGACTGCTATACGGCTGTTTCTGAAGAAATCTTAGCAACACGCATCCGTATTGTCAAAGCGATAGAGCGTACCCGGACTGCTAACCAGCCGTTTCTGAAGAAATCTTTGCATCTGTATTGTCAAAGCGATAGAGCGTAAGATGGGAGCCTATTCTCAAGGGCAAATCAGGAGTTTTTTTTATTCACTGTGGCAGTGAAATTCCCTGTGGACGAATCTTCGCACGACAGATATCCACGCTTAGCTAAGCCAATGATGGAAGGTGCGTGCTCTTAAGATGTAGAGGGCATGACAAGGTTACAAGTTCTAATGGGATTCAGGGCACCGGCTCGTCTTTATTCATTTTAATGAATGACAGCGTCACCTTATACTGTCTCTCGTCCTTTGTTACGGAAACAATGGCGTAGGCTAAACATGGGCCTCAGTAGGAGCATCCTTCTTGTCATAGTATTATTACCAAAGGAAATTTGTCCTCACCTCGCCCTTGAGAACGACTCTGTTTTCACCACTCGGTTTTTCAGTCATACCACCGTGGATTGGAAACGCCACTTCGGATGCCAGGTTGTGCCCGATACAGTCGAGCACCCGTTAAGTTCAATCATAATATCTAAACGGTAGACGATCTGTGGGAGGGCCGCGGGATAGCACAATTTTTTTTAATGTAACATTCCCAACATGCATGTGTCGGTGGGTATCCTGGTTCTCTGGCAGTGCGCCGGCAATGGCTCCTCCTGCGTAGGAAAGGCTCATGTTGAAAAACTACTAAAACAGTTGTCAGTGTTGCCAGTTTCGCGATGAGTGCCAGCGCCTGTTGAGTAAGGCTCCGTGTGCGGACAGCTGCTATAATACGATATTCCCACGAGAGCAAAAGGATTTCCTCTGCTATATAGGTAGTAGATACTTATATGCTCATCACTTGAGAGTAGTGGCAGCTGGTCGCCAGTCTTCGTTACTTCTGCTCACTGGTGACAGCAGATGAACACAAACGCATACTCCCGGCTAATAAATTTGTCTGTTTGTCTTCTTGTTAGAATTAAGTTGTTAATATTACTGTATTTCACTCGTTTACACAAAAATTTGTAGTGTTTTTCCACTATTGGCTATCTATTACCATTGTTTATATGCGTATAATAGTTTATCTAGCTCTAATGTAAACATATCTTATGAGGTCAACAAACGCTTCTTTCAAACGGGTGTTATTTTTATCAGTGTTCTAGTAAGAGAAGTCTTGTTGGAAAGTACTATATATCCGTTATTTTTATTTGTTGTCTGAAATGCAGTACCTATATTAGCTATCCTAGTATCACGCCATAAAATGAGGGATCAACAGTTGAAGAGATGTAGCAGAGTTCCCTTTTGAACGGTAGTACAGTGTTTGTGTTAAGTTATCGTGAAGCGTCCCATCTGACCCGGGCACTTGGCGGTATGTAAAAGGCGAACGATATTTGGTTCAGTGCTACACACGACACTCTTGATGGGTCACTGTCTAGTAGTTACCACTACTCCGTTCTTGTTTTGTTCTTTCAACTAAAATATTTTTTTCCGATCCATTTTATTTTATAAAGCAATTTTATATCGGTGCTTCCGTGCAGGAAAAACCAACCAGTCTCCTTCCATACCAAAGATAAAATTGAGGGCGACCACAAGCCATCAGTGTCACGGCTTCTGTGTAGGGTTCTGGGGCGCCCTGAACCACTTCTTTCAGTTGTTGAACTGCAGTTCCCAGAAGGTGGTCATGGACGTCCTTAGCAGCACCTTTCAGTCATTGAACTTAGTACCGTTAACCTAACCTATATTACATAGCAAGAACCACTTCGAACCCTTTATGTTCCTAATTTATTTTCGGTAAGAAACGTGGAACTATGTTTTTTTAATAGTTGAACGACGACATATGCTCTTTCTGGGTTAGGCATGAACCAATTTTACTTCCGTCAATCTGGGTCGCAGTCAAATTGAAAATTATAAGTTGATTATTCTTTGAATGTAATGCAAAAGAATCAGAAGGTTGCTCCATATGTGATCTATTATTAACAGTATTTTGGATGGGCATAATTTTTTTTTTAAATTGTATTAAAATGCAAAATTAATCCGTTTCTGATCTTATGACTTGCTTTTGGCCCTGTAATGTATGACTGCGATCAATATCTTGGCTATTGATTTTTTTACAGATTACGGGTATTTTTCCGAGAGAATTATACTTCTGTTGCTAATGAAAATAGTCAAGCTGGGTCTAGTTGACATTAATTTTACTCAATTACTAATAAAAGTCGACGTACATACCTTTGACATTCGCAGTGTGAAGGACATCGACTTTTTTATAAGCAGTAGTAAACCCAATCACTCGAATCAAAGCTTGATGCACCGCTAGTTGCTGGTTCAACGTTCGGCGCCAAAAGAACAAAAACTCGAGCGTGCTTGGAAGACTCGTCACTCAATCAAGTAAAAGTTGAAGTTAAGCTTAGTCTAGTTGCCATCCATAATTTTTCTCTGATTGCTGATCACAGTAAAATTGAGTTGGGTCGGTCTGTCAATCAACATTTCACTGATATTGCCAATGGGAGTACATTTTTGCTGGGTCTGTTTTATATTCTACATTTTTTGACTGCGCTGCACTTCTCGAACCATAAAGTTCAACGTCAATTGAAATTTGTGTTGTTGTTTGTTCAGTCAACTTTGGAGCCGTTGGCGGTTGTGATTTTCGTGACTGCTCCTCATTCTGCTGTCCAGCTGGGCTACGAGAAATCATAACTCTACAAACGAGAGGTATGCTCTGATTTTCTGGTTCTAAAACAGCAAGTGCTCCATTGCGCTTTGCTGGGGTCACATGGTGACTACACCTGAAGTATCGTCCACATGTCGTTGGATGTTGCGCCGCACGATTTTCAGCAACGTGCTCTGGGGCACCGACAGATTATTGAATAGCAAAAACACGGCTCTCTCCTATCTAACCGAGTTCCCAAAAGCGATGGATGTCCCAGGTATAAGTAAGTGCCTTTCATCTCAACTTTGCAAGGTCTTCATCGCCCAGAACACATTGCCCAAGCTATTACAGCGCTGCGTTCAATGATGCGTGGACAAGGGTTCAGGTACTACGGCGATCACTGATGCACTTGTACAGAACAATTCGAGAATACAAAATTGCTTCTATGCCATCACTTGATCTGAATGCTTGTAACCTCGGTCATTGTAATCCAATCCTACGCGTATTAATCACGTTATTAATCAAAGTGTTCTGGCTTCACTCCTACGCTATTGAGATTTTGCACAATTGTTTATGCTGATGTAATCATTTTGAAATCACCAGTTAACTACCAAGATTACTTCTCTGTATCACTCGTTCGATGTGTTGATCAGCTGACTCTTTTTTATCACGATGCATGTTGGTTTAGAACAACATACGGACCCTGTCTTTGTGAGCGAAAATTAGCATCACTAATTTTCACTCACAAATAATTCTAAAATGTCGGGAGGGTTTTTCGTGAAGGAATTTAATGATCTGGGTAATGCGAGCACTCGTCTGCCAAAGGGTTAGTGTGTTTTGCTGATGGTTTTGTTCAGCATACGTGCAACATCTTCGCCTCGCTGTGGCGCATCATTCTGTTCTACCAAGGGTCCATGTGGAAAATCGAGTCGAATAAAATTGAAAGGATTTACAACCTTCCTTACATTATAACGTAATTTTCAAGCTGCTTTTACTTCGATGCCATGCATCACTTTAACATGACCAACATTTTTACAATAAAAATATTGCCCAGCTGAGAGTTCAATTGTCTTGAGTTTCTGTTTATGCTTTTTTTGGTCATGAAACAAAAATTACCATTCTGTGACCTTGTGCCATTACTTTCAGCTATGAAGTTACTGCGTTTAAGTGCATAATGAGATCGTTCGGAGGCTTGAATTTAAATAAAATTGGTTTTGCCAACTGTTCTGTGCATTGCTGCCATTGTTTTTGAGTTTAATATGTGTGGCATTTACGTGTTTAGTGGCAAACTAGATAGTTTAGAGTTAACCAAACTAACCCTACGCTTCGTTCATTATTACCAAAGCCAGCTCTTCTTGTGTATATTTTCAGACCATCTCGTAGTCAGTCCGTGTGGTTTTCCCGTTGACGTGTCTACCATGCAAGACAAGAAACATTCCAAGGTCGCATCTGTTCAGTGTTTGGACGACATCTGAAGAAGTATGGACTGTCACACCTTAGTTCAACTAGCTCTGTTGTAGAGTCTAGTATTCTTAGGCTAACCGCTAGAAATCCGATTCATGTTACATCAGGTTTTAGTTTTTAGTCCAGCTCTTGAAAGTAAATTTCACTCAGGAACTGGTTGATAAGTTTTTTGTGGAATTGTTTACCACTTGAATCATTTAAGTTGTAGCTATCAATAATTCACAGTTTACTGTTTGAGATTTAGGTGCAGCTGTAGGTAGTGCTGAGTTGAGCTGCTTCTCTATGGTTTGTTTGCTTGTTTGCAGTGTATGGATGATTATTCATTTCATAGATCATTAACAATTTTTTTTAGTATTTCTTCTTTCTTGGGCTCTATTATTTTTATCTGCCCTTTTTTCATAATGATAAATTTTGCATTGGTTTTCATTATATATATATCGAGGCTGGTTGAGACAAGGTGACCCAGAGGAGGGGGGTACTCGTGGAACCCGCGAGACTCAGGGGACTCGGGGGACCCGGGGTTTCGGAAACTCGGAAGACCAGGAGGATTTGGGCGGACCCACTTGGACCATTCTGGGGCCCTCTTGAGAAACTGTAGGACCCACTTTAGGTCCTTCTTAATCCTGGAACCTTTGCTCCCTCCTTCCAAATCTACGTTAAACCATCTCGGAACCTACGTTAAACCTACTCGGTATCTGCGTTAAACCTACTCGGTATCTGCGTTAAACCTACTCGGTATCTGCGTTAAACCTACTCGGTATCTGCGTTAAACCTACTCTGTATCTACGTTAAACCTACTCTGAACCTACATTAAACCTACTCTGAACCTACATTAAACCTACTCTGAACCTACATTAAACCTACTCATGATCTACGTTGAACCTACTCTGAATCTGCGTTGAACCTACCCATAGTCTACGCTGCACCCACTTTGCACTATTCAATTACCCTACGGGGGAGTCAGCATTAACTTTGCGTTAGGACTCCGGTGGAAAACAGAAGAAATTACTACTTCTACTTTGTTTGCTTGTCATACCCCATTTAGTGCCATTGTTCTTTTAACAGTCGGTGGTTGAACTACTGATCACTAGCAATTTAATCGTTAACATGGAGTCTAACTGCTCCATCAATCCCAGATTGCTAGTGGTGAAGACTCGTCAGTTATTTGTGGTACAAAAAAACAAAATAAACTGAATTATCTATTAAAGATTCACAGAAATCATGTACTATCGTCATGCGTTATTAATTATACATAGTATAAATCATATTTTCAACATTTTATTTTGAAGCCTCTTTCAGATAGAGCATATAGGTACTGTGACAAATGAATTCCTTGGTGATGAAAATATGGTTGGTTGTTTCTCTCATGAAAATTACCCGTAGCAAATATTCTGTCGCAACTGTAGATGAAAAACAATTTTAATGACCGTACCTTACTCGTTTAAAACATTTTTGCATATTGTTTCAACTGACATCTTTTCCGTTTGATAGTTCAAAGCAAAACAAAAACCGAGTGCTGATGCATATAGTTATCTAAGCTTTTTGTGTATTGAAATGTTGTGAAACCAACATGTTTTCATCTAGTTAGAAACGCTCTACCATTGCGTATCAGTCGTGCATGGGACACGTGATCTGGCGCGTCATGTCGTGCGTCGGCATCGCTGTGTCGGACCAATTCACCATGGCACTCGCGATTCGGCGAGTCAAAGGTCTAACATCTCTGTTGAATCTCTCGGTGATGTTCTTAAATGTCCACCAGTGTCCTTCATCATTGTTATATCGTGCGTCTTCCAGTCTTCATTATCTGTAATCATGGCACATTAGCCCTCTATTGCTGAAGTGGTGCTCACCTTGGTGATCTTCGACGCCCTAGGATACGGCATGCCTCACAAGCTGAGAACTGAAATCTGCCTCTGCTGACCAAGTTTATTTAGTTGCGTGGCTTTTGCTTTCTTGATGTTATTCTAGTAGAGGCATTGGTACTATTTTTCTTATTGAAGCCGGAGATTTAGGTAGCTGTCTTATAAGGCCTTTGTTAGTGTTGTTATGGAGAAAGATGTTGGAAGTTTCAGTGTAACTGATATATGGCCTTCACGTGCAGGCATTGATTGTTGGTGCTATTTTATCATTACTTGTTGACATAGCGTAGCTATGCCAGGACGCGATGCTGGCGTGTGCTTGCAAGTAGATCACTCAAAGGCAATGTAAGTACTCGATGCTGCTGCGATCAGCATCTATAACATACTTTTGGACATGTGTAGTTTAACAAAACCGAACATGTAGGTACCGTATATAGGGATAACTCTGATCAGTACGATAGTCTTGTCAACTTAGAGCTCCGGTAATGTTTTCCACACCGGATAACCAAATATTGTCATTTGATCGTATATATGAGTACATCAGAGTAAACAATAAGAATATTTATTTCAAGCATTTACTATTTTGAAAAATGCTACAAACCTATTATTCCTTGTTACAGTGGATTTACCGTGCTTGTTTTTCGGTGTGGCAAGCCTAAGTAGCTGCTAGATATGTACCGTAGCTCAGAGCCGTTCTGTGGTATCGGGGCGTTTACCTTTGCAACCTGCAAGGACGTAGCACCAACCCGCTGCCACACGCCTAATCTCCTGCTACTATCACTGCCAAGGAGGCTGTGGCTGACTATGTGTTGATATTGTTCGTGTAGCAGAGTGGCCTTTATTGTATGTCACGTGGAGGTAATTGTGTGGCTGTGTTGTGTTCATTGCTCGTATCCACTGTCCGTCAGCTGCTATCCCGTGAACAAATGTTTGAAACAGGAAATTTCACTTCGATGGACTGAATTGAACGACTTGAACAGCGCGGCATTCAGGTTTCTCTTGTGTGTGTTATGACTCATGGGATACTAGATAAACCATTACAGCGTAAACATAATTATGTTGTGCTCTGTAGCTGACGATAAACCAATCCAGCACAGCCTGATACTTCTGTGGTCTTCTACAAAAACGTAAGTCAACCAAACACGAAATTGTTCGTCCGTTGGTTGATCCTGCTGAAGGTGGACTAATATTTTACAATTAGACCACTTTAGCCGATTGATTCATCATAAATATAATGAATGCGTCCATGGGATACACAGCTATCGGATCGGCGTGAATATATCCTAAGAACGTATAACCTTTTCGCCCGTTAGAAGAAGGCTCAAATTTCTTCAAGTAGCATGCGAGTTTGTTAGTCTGTCAAGAACTTAGATTCCTTTGATGAGAAAAAAACACGCCTCCTAACAGAAGTGATATCGAAAAATGCAATACGTTCTATGTCTGGCTTCTGCTCGACTCCTGAGATCCTAATAGTCATGCCTATTTTCATCGACTCAAAACAAGGTGGTTATCAATCAACAATTCAGCATTTTCTTTATCCCTCCTATTTTACCCGTCTGTAACGTTCACTGTGTGCACAAACCTCTATTGTCTCGAGACTAGACATTTATTAGTCGTCTGGCATGAATTAATTTGAAGCCTCTTTCATGAATTTCTATACTTCTGTTATTATCTGTGCACCTGATAGCGCTCTTTAAATTAATGAAATGACTAAGGACACCAGCGGTAAAGCAGGTTTCCTTACTAGGAGCGTATGCGCATTGTAGACATTTCTTCTTTTCCCGTGTAGATGAAAAAATCATCCTTATATAAGGAAGCATCTGTCGAGAGATTTTGTGATGCATTTTCGCCCTAACTCTGGATTGGCATTCACCTTCATTTATTGATAAAAATTCGGCTCCTCTCCTCTAAATTTGTTGCAGGCAAACTTTCTTGTTTTGGTTATCAAAAGGCAACCTAGTTCGCGCCAAAAGGCCTGTTGTTGTCTCACACTTTTAAACTCCCAGCTTTATCGTCTTGGAACAATCTTATTTTGTCTGGCCAAAAACTGGGAGTGTGAGTTGCGTCTTGGCCTCAGTCGCCCATCTTTTGGGGCCTACGGCCTTGCGTGTACCTGTAAGAAACTGGCCCCAGACAATAATCTCAAACCCAAGACCTGACTACTGGAGGGTTTCGTCGAGAACAGCCTTCTGGCGAAGTGAAACATGTATATATTAGATGCTATATCCTTTCCCTCTAACCTCAGTCACCTTGGGAGACTGGCATGCATTTATCTGCTGCAGTATAAGCTGCCGCTTTAAACCATGTTCGGCAGGCAATAACTTTGTGTGTTGATAATGCTGGAATGTCTGACAAGCGCTGACCATTAAACTAATTGGTGTTCATAAATATTTCATTAAAAACTTTTAACGTATTGCTTTCTTCGTCCAAATAATTGAACATAGTTGAATAAAAAAGTCTTTTACACTTCCCCTGGCTGATAGTATTAGCGTTAATACATAGCGGTCGGCGCAATGGCTGCGATAATGTGTACAGTTTTGTACGATTTTTATACAGAGTGTTTCTAAGCCGTATTGGAGGCGCACAGCATCCACATACCTGTGTAAGATAAATCTACCATCGCAACATGTTAAGTATGTGCTCAAATAGAGAGCTCTTCATCAAGTGGTTATGTTTCTGATCTTTGAGAATGTTAGTTCGTACTGCCTTTGTGTCATGTTTTTGAAACTTGCTAAACTGTACGGGCAAGGCAAGGCCGATAGTTTAGATGTTGTAGTGCGAGATGAGACATAAGAGAGGAGTGTCATTACAGCTGTGAAAATGCTCTGAGGTTGGAGCAATCACGATACATAATGCAAATAGCAACTAGGTAACATTAGTGCCCGTACGAACTGTAATAACTTGTTCAGCTCTCGCAAACGTCAATGACATGCAATCTTGTGTTTAGAATCTAGTAAACCGCGTCGGGAAATCTGGTGCCCTAATAAGCAATGTCACCTATCTTGTACCGAGTTCCGCGAAATAAGTAAGTGCGTTTTCAGGATATTTCGTTCCAATCTGCTTATGAAAATGTGATACTGTAAGGTCATGGTAATTTTGAGAAAGAATGCGAAACATTTAGAGATGCGGTGATGCGATGCTCCAGAAATGTATGGTGAACGCTTCGCGGGCGGATGTCAAAGGAAGGGTTGCGAGTGGTGGAAAGAGAAGGTTCAAATGGCGTTTGCGCAGAAGATAAAATCTTTTGAGGGATTGTTGCAGGCGAAGTCGGTGGCGACCTATGACAACTACCGAGAGGAGAGAAGAGAGGTGAAACGTGCGCTGAAGCAAACGAAGACGGATGCGTATGCCAGGTGGGGTTGGCGGTTGTGCGAGAACTCTGAGGAGAGTGTGATCAAGAAAGAGGCGAAGATGTGAGCAAGGAGAGTTGGGGAAGGAAGAGGTAGTGGAAGATGAAAATAGATGCTTGTTGTTGGAGAGAGATGATTTGCAGAAGAGATGTGCTGAGTATTTTGATGATGTCAGAGAGGCTGACATTGTTACTATGGTTGTTGGTGCCCAAATGCCGGTTTTGGGAGCAAGAATTGTTGCGGGGATTACGAAGGAAGGAGGAGGTAGAGATGATGAAAATAAGGGAGACTCCTGATTTGGACGGCTTTGCGACCAAGGGACGCAAGAGGGGTGGAACATCTGTAATCTTTCGATCACTGAGGTTATTATTTCTGTCCAGAAGGACGTTGACTCTAGCACACTAAAAAGCCATGTCACTCTATTCCAATAAACTTGACTCTGTGTTGTTGAGGGCGTGGGGCCGATTGAGCGGCTCAATGCTTTGTTTCACTGTGCAAGAGCATTGGTTTGTTGTGTGTGGTGGATAAGTTCTACTGAGGGTGCTAAACAAGAGAATTAGAGAAGGTACGGATGGTGCGATTGTCGTGGAACAAATGTGGCTTAGGAGTGGTAGGCGTGTGCTGATATGATAGTTGAAGTGAAACAAATTCGGTGAGAAGTACCTTTCGAAGGGAAAATGTGTTCCGGGCCTTCTTGGATCTGGGATATGCCTACGATGTGGTCGACAGAGAAGCGTTGTTGAGGGTGTTGCTTCTATATGGAGTTTGGACATTTCTTGAGAGTGACACAGCATGCGGTGTATTAGATTGAGGTTAAGAGTTGTTAGGAGCAAATAGCGGAGTTGGGAGTTGAGTTGTCGTTAGCGGATGATACCACACAGTTGGCAGATTCGAGGGAGAAGTTTTACAGGCATTGGTCGAGTGTGTGAAAGGAGGGAGGTACGAGTTGATGTGGGTAACAGTACACACACAAGTAATGAGATGATCGAGGAATGACTATGCGAGCAGAATCTGTGTCCGCCTAAATGAAGTGTTAAGGAAGGTCAACGTTTCAGCTACTTGGGCTCTGATGTTTAAAAGACGGGTTAGTGGAAACTGAGCTGAATTTGGAGTGAAGGCAGAGTAGTAAGCTCTAAGACATGAGGTGTGGAGGAAAGAGAAAGTTGTTTGAGGGGGTAGATGTCCCAACTATGTTCTACTGGCTGAAGCACGAGGTGCTAGAGCGGAAGAGAGAAGATTCAATATTTTTGAAATGTAATGTGGAAATGTAACGTGGAAATGCAACGTTTAGGGAAAATATTAATAATGACGTTCGAATTAGAACGGAAATCGTGAGGAAGCTGGACGATTGAGTAATTCACGTGTTCTGAGTTTTTTCGGACATAAAGTGAGGATGGAGATAAGGATTGGTGAAAAAAGCGATGAAAGCGGAGGTGAGTAGGCCTAGACGAAGACCGAAGTTTGTGCGGATGGATTGCGTGAAGCAGGCTTTAAGGAGGATAGAAGTCAGTGTGTAAGTTGCGAGAGAGCGTGCAATAGATAGGTGTGAGTGGAGGATCACTTAAAATGGATGCTTTTTGACGCGGCCCTAGTGCTCTTTCCCGCCCTTGAAGTCTCGGTGAGCATGCGAGTGTTGCAGAAGGCCATGCAATTGTGACGCGGCAAGAGCAAACTAGTATATGCTGTCTGGCACAGCTGCCGACACTGATCTGGACACTCGCTCCTGGCTGGACTCGTTAGCGCTAAAAGGCGCTAAGTTTTGGTAGGTGTGGAGTATGAGGTGCGCCTTGCCGTCGGATTCGGCTTTGCATCTGTATTTTACAGCCAAACCTACATGTGTTCAGACTGTGCTATTGATCAAGTATGGCACAGCCTGTCAATCTCATATTTTGTCGTTTTACATCGATACTTCCCAGATACAGACACTAGGCCGCATCCCCCAGAAAGGGGAGTGGCCGACGGCAAAAGCGCTCCTCACACCCTCATACGCTCACACAACTTAGCCCTTTTGTGCTAAAGGGTCCGGCTGGTACCCCCACAACATACACTCTGGGTCACGAGTGCAGTCCGAGGATCGGTCGTCATCAGCAGGGCCCGACAGTTTTCACTGGTTTACCCCCGCCGCGATACTTCTCGATCTGATGAAATTAGCTTCAATACATAATTGTGTGGCCCATCGATATCGAACGTCAACTTGTTTACTTAGACATCTCTTGTATGTAGCTACTCAGTATACATCGGTCGAAAATTGTACCCCACAATCCATATAGTTGGTAAGTGTTCCACCACTTATATCGTTGTAGTGTATTTTCTGGCAATGAAATCGAGATTTAGCCGAAAGAACATTTGAACATGTGCACTCCTAAGTTTTACGCACCCTTGTTGAGTTTTCTATCAATTCCATTGTTTATTGGAGTGATTTTAATATTAGGCCCAAAAAATAACATCAACTTCAGTTGAAATCAACCATTTTTGTTGGTTATGTTACAGCAATTTTTGAACCGATAAGTAGCGCTTGCTTTAAAGATAGTTTCATCCTCAAAATGATGTTTGAATTAAAGTGTGTTATCAATTATTCCCGCTGTTCACTGTGCGTACATTGCTTTCAGCTCTCATCCTGCCAGCGATGCTGGCTTCGATGACATACACTGAAATATTGATCGGAAGGTTAGGCTGTGCAGAAGTTATAAACGTAATACCACCCTGAGTGCCTTTGATGCGTTCGGCGAGCGACTAGTGGTGATGAATCGTGCCACTGCTTGTATCGTTGCACTTTTTTATTTGTTTATATCACGTCATGTATTTTGTGTGAAGGATTGAAGAAATGTTGACCAATTAGCTAATTATAATAATTAGCAATGAAACGTCTGAGCACAGTTTGTTCCCATTACAGGAATGTATCATTTTAAAATTCTAATTGTTATCGGCGTCTATTTAACAAGTTTTCTCGAGTTTTTATTTCTGTCATGTTTTGTCGCACTTGCTTCTGTTATATACACCTGCATTAGGCTGGTTGGTGCAGTGAATTGATCCCTATACTTCTTGAAGGAATGTTAATCTTTCTTACATCATAGACGCTTGGGGCAAATCGGCTCTCATTTTGTGTCCACGTTTAGTGATGCGTTCTTGGTGGTTATTTTTTCTTGTTAACGTACGATATGTATAGACCCGTGAATTTTTATCAATAAATTACCAAATTCATTAGCTCTTGAATGCTTTTAACAAGCATCATTAGAAAAAAATCTTAACAGGACGGCAACTGAGAATATGAACTGATGCGTTCCTCATCCATCTGTCTACACTATTGAACAGAATCCACTTTTGTTGAACCCTCTTACAATATCAAACGCGTCACATTTGCTTTTGGTGGAGTAGACAAAAATATAAATGCTTATTAGTACATTCAGCTTACAAGGACTAGGCTAATTATCTGTAAAATTCACGGTTTCCAGTCGACTGTAGCAATACCAAGAAGATTGACTTCAAAACAGATTTATTGACAACTGTGTTGTCGACATTCTCAACTCATTTGGCAGTGGAGCAAAGGCCTGTAGTCTAGACAACATAGAAGGTGTGAATTCGTCGTGGGTCAGCACATCAGTGTTATGGCCAAATTTGGTGACGCATTTTAACTTTTGTTAGCTCGATACTCTTGATAAAAAAGCTGTTTCTGTAATGAGTAAGAGCTATATGGTGTTGCATTGCGCTTCTGCTTTTTATTCGAATGAATCCTGAAGAGAAAACATTACAGAGACGTTTTTACAAGAGAATCTTGATAACGTCCGTTGAATGTAGTTTTCGATCAATTTAGACCTTAGTTTTCTTTAACCTTACTCAGAAATCTCGAAACTTTCAAATTCCTCGACTGTCCTCGAGTTTTAGGAAAAATAAACTTTAGCCGCTTGGCGGCGCGTGGCGTCTTGCGCCTGTCGGTCTAAATGTGCGTGACATGACCGCTCAGCCGTCTGCCGGCTGAACCCCCAACCCCCTCCTTTCCTAAGTAAGCGAGGGTTGGGCTACCCCATCATTTCTGAGGGCTAGCGAAGTTGCTTTCCATGAGGAGATGTTGGTACGTAGTTTAGATAGTAGGGGGAGGAGGAGGCCCCGTATGGCTCTTACTCATTACAGAGAAATAGTCTTTTATCGAGATTATCGAGATAACAAAAGTTATATTCTCTTCCACTCGTAAGAGACATATGTGGTTTTACATAGAAAATACCATCATGTAGCGCAAGCTTGCCGATGTCAGAAGAGCACACAAGTTGGATGGATCGGCTGCATCTTGAACTGGGTGTTCTCAAACCCGAAAAGCAAGGTCCTGAGCTTGAGAGCTCAAATAATAATGAAGTATGGGTAAATACAAATATTGCGTTGTGGCAACGGCAGTGAACATACGTGCTCACTGCGGCCAAAAACAATATGCGGGTCGCCAGCATGAGCAACCAAAGAGTAGTTACGTAATCAATACATATTGTCCTCCAGAGAGGGTGGGTGAACTGTCCGGTAGGCAATAAATTCTAGATATACGGGTACCAACAATGTGTACAATACTAGCTCCTATGGTAACAGAATTGTACTGAAAGTAGGATAAGGAAATACATATTTTGTAATCCATAACCTAAAGGCTTGCGTGGAGTGTCGCCGCACGCGATGGTAAGAAAATGAAGTACGTACTCTATGCTACGTAGAGGGAGTGCTGGCCTCAGCGGTTACGGTGTCCGAAACGTATGAGGCGAGAAGGACTATCGACCTGATTCCCAAGGAGACGCAAGGTTGGTTGGGCTTCTCTACTGCGAAGAGGTATTCATGCACGAATACGTGAGGCGACCACCAAAACGCCTTGGATATGATGTCTTGAAGCGGGATTCCACGCGTCCAAGCTAGAAACGAGGCATACTTGCGGACATCGTGAGCTATAGCGAAGGCATGCGGTGTGGCCTCATTGATGAGCGAGCAGATGTACTGCCCCACCGATGGCGCCCTGAGAGGCTTGCCGGTAGTAGGATGGATGAACAAAAACTCATTGTGCGAGGGACATCGTGCGATGTAGGCTTTGAGTGTGGTCATGGGGCACAAGCTATGTGCCCGGCCATCCGGCAGCGGTGAGGCGATAGTAATGAGCGGTGGCGTGTGGGCAAGGGTCTGGTTTTTGTACAGGATCTTGTCAGCGGTCAGGATGAGCGCGTATGGAGAGTTCGTGGAGAAATGGAGTCCCGTGCGTGACACGGCCGCAATTTCAGAGACCCTGTTGCCTGCTGCGAGCGCAACGAGAAACAGTCTTCTGAAAGGGTGCCAAAACTGACGTCGTCTGAGTATTGAAGCAAGGAGAGGCAAGCATGTCGAGCTTCCACCGCGGCACGGAACGTTGTTGTGGCGGATTCTCGTAAAACCGGGCCCTAGCCAGTTCTTGAAAGATCGCCCCGCGGGTCGTGACGCCAAAGCCATGTAAGAGGGACAAGTGTAGCGCATTCCTGTAGACCAGAACCGTACGAGGGTTGGCCGCTCCTGCTTGCCGGTGTAGGGCAGGAACGTCAAGAGGGTGGACTGGTTGATGAACTGCGCCTGCGTGGCGCGTAGCCACGTTTGGAAACAAGTCCAGACGCTTTGGTATTGTCGTTGTGTGGACTGCCTGTGCGTGTTAACCAGGATGTCCGCACCGTTTGCAAGATAACGCGAGAAGGGTCGTGCTGTTAGAGGGACCTCCCCGCCTTCGATGCGCTGGGACACGTCGAGCGAGAGTTCGTTGAAAGACGCGACGACCGTGGGCCACCACAGTGCGTTGAGGTGATCGGATACCACCAGGACGCTGCTGTAGCGGTACGTCTCGAGTTTGCGAAGCACTTGTAGGATCAGGTAGTATGGAGAAAAGAGGTATATTACCTTCCACTGATTCCAGTCGCATTGGAGAGAATCCACTTGAGCCGCTCGCGGGTGAGGAAACGGATCTGCAAATAGTGGGAGCTTGTGGTTCCCCGGGTGCGCGAAGAGGTCGATGTGCATGGTCCCGCTCAGGGTAGAGAGGCGGAAGAAGCACTGAGGCGTCAGCTCACATTCCGTTTCTACCGGTAGGAGACGTGAGAGCTGATCGGCCCAAACGTTCTGCGAACCAAGAAGATTGCTCGCGAGGAGAGAGGTGGTGGCGCTTAGGATCTGTAGGAGTTGTACTCCGAACTTCTGCAGCGCCGGGGCCTTACTGGAGCCCAAGTGGTTTGGTCACCATGGCCACTGCCGCGCAGTTGTCGAACATCACGCGGACTGTGGTGTGATGCCAATAAGCTCATGTGCCCAGCGCGTGTATGATGGCCAGCGATTCCTTCGCCGTAATATGGAGATTGCGTTCCCAGGGAGACCAGCGGCAGTAAGACTGCTGATTGCTGCAGCATACTGCACCCCACGCTTCGTCCAATGCATCCGTCCACAGAAGGTGCTCCGGGGGAGGCATCACGAACGAGACGGCGGTATAAAGAAGAGTACCGTCGCCCCAGTGCTGAGCTGCCTGGCGGTAGGGATTGTCGAGACGGAAGGGCTTGCGGAAGAGGTGGAGGGAGCGTGCTGCGATCTCCACCTCGTTGAAGAAGTGGCGAGCATGGTGCAACTAAGGTGTGAGGAAATTTACATGCCGAGGAAGCTCTGATGCTGTCTGAGCAAGAATGTTCCGCGGGAAAATATCTCCGTGGCCATGTCCCTGGAGCGGTCGATGTGTCGTAAGGCTGGGGCGATGGACCCGGCTGCGCCATTGAATGTTACCCCCAAGAAGTCGATCTGCTATGTGGGTTCTAGAATAGATTTCTTCATATGAACGCGGAAGCCTAGTTTAAAGAGAAGGTCGCAGGCCGTCTGGGTGTTGCGCCGGCAGTGACGTGCTGTCGGCGCCCAGAGTAGCTAGTCGTCGATGTAGAAGGCCGCATCTATCCCTTGTTGGTGGAGTGATCGAAGGGGCAGCTTCACAACCGTTGTGAAGATTTTTAGTCCTAGGTTGAGACCGAATGGGAGGGCCAAAAAAAAAACAGTTGGCCTCGCAGTTTGAAGTCCCGGAATATTTGAAACCCGGAATGAATTGAGATGTGCGGGAAGGCGTCCTTAATATCCAACTTGATGAACCAGAGAGGGGGGTTCAACACTGCCCGTATGCGCGTCGGGTGGGACATGCGGAACGTGGATACCGAGATGTATCTGTTGAGGTCGGAGAGGTCGATCACCAGGCGATATCCTCCCGAGGCCTTGGGGACTGCAAAGATCCGAGATACAAAAACCGGCTGTCTGGAACCGCCTTGACTATGCCTTTGCGCAGAAATTCTGATATTAGGGTTCTAGAACGTCCTCGCGTTGTCGGTGAGAGACTGTGATCGAGTAGGGGGGGGGGTCGTGGCGTCCATTTCCAGGAAAGGCTTGTGGCGATAATGCGTTTGACCAAGGGCGTGGCCTTGGTCCAGTGCGCGGAGCGGTTCCTGAGGGTTACCGGCAAAACGTCAGAGTTGGCGGAAGAGGGGGGGGGGGCGGTCCCGCTG
>SDVV010003774.1:0-20944 GCA_016164225.1 Gammarus roeselii | reverse complement strand
CCACTGCCATGATCAGGGTCACAGTGTTCGAGTGCTGCCACTGCTCTGTTTAGGATCACAGTGTTCGAGTGCTGCCACTGCCATGATCAGGGTCACAGGGTTCGAGTGCTGCCACTGCTCTGTTTAGGATCACAGTGTTCGAGTGCTGTCACTGCCCTGATCAGGGTCACAGTGTTCGAGTGCTGTCACTGCCCTGATCAGGGTCACAGCGTTCGAGTGCTGCCATTGCGCTGATCAGGGTCTCAGCGTTTGAGTGCTGCCACTGCTCTGTTCGGGATAACATCATTCGAGTGCTGCCCCTGCCCTGATCAGGGTCACAGTGTTTGAGTGCTGCCACTGCCCTGATCCGGGTCACAGCGTTCGAGTGCTGCCACTCCCCTGATTAGGGTCACAGTGTTCGAGTGCTGCCACTGCCCTAGTCAGGGACGCAGTGTTCGAGTGCTGCCACTGCCTTGATCAGGGTTCGAGTACTGCCACTGCCCTGATCAGGGTCACAGCGTTCGAGTTCTGCCACTGCCCTGATCATGGTCACAGCGTTCGAGTGCTGCCACTTCCCTGATCAGGGTCACAGCGTTCGAGTGCTGCTACTGCCCTGATCAGGGTCTCAGTGTTCGAGTGCTGCCACTGCTCTAATCAGGGTCACAGTGTTTGAGTGCTGGCACTGACCTGATCAGGGTCACAGTGTTCGAGTGCTGCCATTGCCTTGATCAGGGTCACAGCGTTCGAGTGCTGCCACTGCCCTGATCAAGGTCACAGTGTTCGAGTGCTGCCACTGCCCTGATAAGGATCACAGTGTTCGAGTGCTGCCACTCCCCTGATCAGGGTCACAGTGTTCGAGTGCTGCCACTTCCCTGATCAGGATCACAGTGTTCGAGTGCTGCCACTGTCTTGATCAGGGTCACATCGTTCGAGTGCTGCCACTGCCCTGATCAGGATCATTGCGTTCGAGTGCTGCCACTGCTCTGCTCAGGATCACATCATTCGAGTGCTGCCACTGCTCTGACCAGGATCACTGCGTTCGTGTGCTGCCACTGCTCTGACCAGGATTACTGCGTTCGAGTGCTGCCGCTGCTCTGACCAGAATCACTGCGTTTGAGTGCTGCCGCTGCTCTGTTTAGGATCACAGTGTTCGAGTGCTGCCACTGCCCTAATCAGGGTCACAGTGTTTGAGTGCTGCCACTGCCCTGATCAGGGTCACAGCGTTCGAGTGCTGCCACTGCCCTGATCAGGATCATTTAACTATTTACTCGGAAATTGAGCGACTGATTCTTTAATCACAAAATGATTGTGGGGCTTGAAATTCGAAGTGACCTTCTGTCTTGTCGGGGCACGTTGATCAAGGTCAATTTGCTTCGATGCCAGTTGGTGAGTTGGACCTGATTTTGAAGAGGAGCAGCAGGTGGGCCGCTGAGGCATCTGAGCTCTGTTTTCCACAAAACTTTGTCTGGCTGTCAGCTTTGCCTGATATATGATGAAATCATGATCATTGAATATGTAATTGTCCAGCCCTATGTTAAATTCTTCAGTGAAAATTTGGAATATCATCTTTTCTAATATGATAAAAGATAAATGGGATTCGTCATTCTAGTATAATGTCGCGAAATTAGGTTGGATAACATCTTTTTTAGTTTTTATACTCAATTATGAAACATAAGTGATTATATCTCCTCAATATCTGAGGATCAATGTTCCCACCAAGTAATTGGTACACTACCCTGGACAACTCTTGGTCGACAAACTTGATGATCGCAGAATTAGAGCGTTGCTATTCTTGATTGTGGTCACTATTGATCGTCACAATCACGGCCCAGACGATACAGCCTCATCAATACCGACTCCATTGGGCAATTTCTGTAGCCTCTCCAACCCCCTCATCGGTCAAATCGTGAACGTTACCCACTCGACTCTGTGGCCGAGGGGGCAGCGGGTCGGCCTCTTCTCACAATAGACCCCCACTGGAAGCTGAAGGTTGTAGGTTCGAGCCTACCTGACCCCGAGTAATTCATTCTGGCCGGTCTCTTAAATGGTCAAAGGCCAGCTTATAAGCGCGGCGAGTAAATGAAAGGCTTTCAGGTGGCAGCTGTGCTGTAACACATAATATACACGAAAATCTGCCAGTTTAAATAATTGTGTTCCTGATTTTTGGTCGCAGAACCATGCTCGCAGTTATTGGCAGAAGCTTTTCTCAGTCACTGTGCATTGATTGTTGTCAAAAAGCTGTTGAAATGCACTTAGCAACATTCTGGGGTGTAGCTAAGGGGGAGGGGGTTGCGGAATGACCGTCACATCCCTCTTAACGTTCTAAAATATAATGGAATTCATAAGGAAGAATAAGGAATCGTGTTCTATAACAGAATGAAGTTAAAGGAATTCTGGAAAATCCTCCCCCTCCTCCTCTCCAGAAAATTCTGTCTGCGCGCTCGAGGACATCTTCTAGAATTATTCGACCTAGCACGTTATGAGCAATCACAGGCTGTCTTCTTCATTCACCAAAATCACTTCTAACATGAACTGCTTAACACTGTAATGACTGGTAATTCGAACATTTACGCTAGATTCTAAAAGGCAAGGTAACATGCGGTACTCAGGCGTCCCATATCAAGAAAATATGCTGCTATTAAAAATTCGAGTAAAATTCATGTACAGAAATGTTTATGATTGTAACTTTAAATAGCCCTCCCATATTTTCAACTTCCCTATTTGGAATTTATCGTCTCTTATTGGGGGTCATTAAAACTAATCCAATCACCCAGTCAATAATGGAAATTCCCTGAGCATCCATGCTAGTTATCCCGGCGTCGACAACTTCGCTCAACTTAGAGCCTGCGCAGCGAAGCAGCCGAAGGGGGTGCTTTAACTGAAATCGTCGAAGCACAAAGGGACGAGGCCAGGGGACAATGGCACTTAACTGCACCAGACAAGTAGACGAGGTCACGGAACAAAGGCTCTTAACTATGCTGGGCCAGATGAGTTCATGAAACAATGGCCTTAAATTCTGTCAGGCAAGGCGACGAGGTCACGGAACAAAGGCTCTTAACTATGCTAGGCCAGATGAGTTCATGAAACAATGGCCTTAAATTCCGTCAGGCAAGGCGACGAGGTCACGGGACAAAGGCTCTTAACTGTGCTGGGCCAGATGAGTTCATGAAACAATGGCCTTAAATTGTGTCAGGCAAGGCGACGAGGTCACGGGACAAAGGCTCTTAACTGTGCTGGGCCAGATGAGTTCATGAAACAACGGCCCTAAATTGTGTCAGGCAAGTAGACGAGGTCACGGGACAAAGGCTCTTAACTGTGCTGGGCCAGGTGAGTTTATGAAACAATGGCCCTAACTTGTGTGAGGCAAGGCGACGAGGTCACGGGACAAAGGCTCTTAACTGTGCTGGGCCAGATGAGTTCATGAAACAATGGCCCTAACTTGTGTCAGGCAAGGCGACGAGGTCACGAGACAAAGACTCTTAACGTGCTGGGCCAGATGAGTTCTTGAAACAATGACCCTAACTTGTGTCAGGCAAGGCGACGAGGTCATGGGACATAGGTTCTTAACTGTGCTGGGCCAGATGAGTTCATGATAATGGCCCTAAATTGTGTCAGGCAAGGCGACGAGGTCACGGGACAAAGGTTCTTTACTGTGCTGGGCCAGATGAGTTCATGGCAATGGCCCTAAATTGTGTCAGGCAAGGCGACGAGGTCACGGAACAAAGGCATTTACGTACACCAGGCAGGGACCCTTACCGACCCCAGGCCCTTAGATGAAATCATGGAAAATGGCTCATAGCTGCGCCAACCATCCTGGACCACTCTTCCCAGGAGTCTGACCATACAGAAAGATGTTTTAGAAATATACCACCTGATGTCAGGCTGGTTTCGATCAGTCAGTGTACGCTGTTGGGAGCACATCATTTAGAACAGGGTCTACCTGATGCTTTGAGACGCAAGAAAAATGTCTAGAATGAATGCTCACGCGCTTGGAGCAGATCGACACCCATCAAAGTTTATTCAGTTGAAATATTGTTTCACTATTCCCAAGTTGTTGTACATGCTCAGATCTTCCCCCGACTATCAACATGGTGACTGTCTGAACGGTTTTCATTTGGTCCTAAGGGAGGCCGTTATTAGGGTGTCTAATGTCCTTCTCGATGACAGGTCTTGAAATCATTCCACTTTACCAGAAGTCATGGAGGTCTCGAGCTTATAGAAAGGCAAGAGATTTTTGGCCTGTCAGCCTCCATCTCGTCGATGCATTTTATGAGTGACTCAGTCGATGCAAGGGCGATTGGAGGAGAGAGGTGACAATCCCCTTGACTTCGAGGAACTGAACAAGGGTAAACAGAGAGCACGGGATTTGGCTTTGGTGGTGTGCACCCTGAACGGCTTGCTTGCCGTCGCGGATTAGATGGTGAGAGAACGCCTCCTGGCTGCCCTGATCAGAGGAAGTGGCCTATGGATACGCGCAGTTCGAATGCCATCCTTAGGGACTGAATTGGATCCTAAGACACTACTCATTGCCGCATCTGTGAGGGTGTGGTCTAGAATCCACCTACAGTATCCTTGTCGCCGAGATCAGAAAATGGACGAGTTGGGGCTGCATGAACTTTTTCGAAGGTACAGCGCCGACCGCTTCCCAGGCATTCGGTGGGGTTTCCATCAGTGCTGGAACCTCTGATTTTGTATAGGGGAGATGTCAAGAGGCCTGATGACATCACAATTCTACCTGTCAAAAAGGAAAGAGTTTGCTGGGACGATGCTTCTGTGCACACGAATGCGGAGAAACAGTTAAAAGGTTCCGCTATTTCAACTGGATCCGCAGCAATGGAGGCAGGGATGCATGAGCCCAGGATACATGATGCTTTGATGCGACAGTTCCAATTTGAGCCCATAGCCTTGGAAATGACGGGATATAAGGTGAGTCAACTGTACGGATTGTGAAGGAGATCGGGCGTAGATTGATGGTGGTAACTGGAGGTTCACGAGAATTTGTGTGGTCCCAGCAGTGGTTGGGTTTGACCTCAGAGAGCTAATACATTCAGCATCCTATCGGTAAGGAGGGAAGCAGGGGAGAGGTTTCAGTGGGTCAAAAAGCACCCTCTTAGGGAACTCATAACCTACCCCACACTCCACTCTATTGTCTAGTAACACATCGCTCCTTGTGAGAGGTCCCACTTCTAACACATCGCTCCTTGTGATAGGTCCCATTTATAACATATCGCTCCTTGTGAGAGGTCCCACTTCTAACACATCGCTCCTTGTGAGAAGTTCCACTTCTAACACATCACTCCTTGTGAGAGGTCCTACTTCTAACACATCGCTCCTTGTGAGAGGTCACACTCCAAACACATCGCTCTTTGTGAGAGGTTCCATTTCTAACACATCACTTCTTGTGAGAGGTTCCACTTCTAACACATCGCTCCTTGTGAGAGGTCCTACTTCTAACACATCGCTCCTTGTGAGAGGTCCTACTTCTAACACATCGCTTCTTGTGAGAGGTCCCACTTCTAACACATCGTTCCTTGTGAGAGGTCCCACTTCTAACACATCGCTCCTTGAGAGAGATCCCACTTCTAACATATCGATCCTTGTGAGAGTTCCCTCTTTTAACACATCGCTCCTTGTGAGAGGTCCCACTTCTCGAAAGTTATCTATTCATTTATTTGCTTCTGATGTTACATATACTCCTCAGATACTTGATTCTCTCTTTGACTTTCAACTTCAGAACTAATCACCCTTATATTGAAAAGTAATCCAGTTTGGGTCAATAGACCTGTTGTTGTCTTTTAAATACGTACAAACGTCAGCAAAGGAAGACGAGGTCCAGGAACAATGGAACAATGTCTCTTAACTGGGCTAGGCAAGGGGACGAGGTGAAATGACAGGGGCTTAACTGAACCAGTTAAGGGGACAAGGTCAAGGAACAAAGGCTCTTAACTGAGCCTGGCATGGATATGAGGTCAAAAGACAAGGGCTCTTAACTGAGTCATGCATGAGGACGAGGTCACGAGACAATGTTAAATGAGTCAGGCAAGAGGTCAAAGTTACGAGACAATGTCTTCTAACTAAGCCAGGCATGGGGACGAGGTCAAAGGACAATGGCTTTTAACTGCACCAGAAAAGGGGAAGAGTTCACGAGACTACGGTCCCTAACTAAGCCAGGCAAGGGGACGAGGTCAAGGGACGATGGATTTTAACTGCTACAGAGAAGGGGTAGAGTTCATGAGATTACGGTCCATAACTAAGCCAGGCAAGTGGACGAGGTCAAGGGACGATGGATTTTAACTGCAACAGAGAAGGGGAAGAGTTCACGAGACTACGGTCCCTAACTAAGCCAGGCAAGGGGACGAGGTCATGGGACGAGGGCTTTTAACTGCAACAGAGAAGGGGAAGAGTTCACGAGACTACGGTCCTTAACTGAGCCAGGCAAGGGGACGAGGTCATGGGACGAGGGCTTTTAACTGCAACAGAGAAGGGGAAGAGTTCACGAGACTACGGTCCTTAACTGAGCCAGGCAAGGGGACGAGGTCACCCGACCTTGATGGCCCTAAACTACGTTCAAAACTCGCTTCGTTAGGCCGAAAACTATAAATTTCGGACGCTAGTCCCTTGGGAAAGTGGAGGGTAGATTTGCAATCAATGCCAGGTTAGCCCGTTAATAAACATCAATGACTTCGATGCCCCTGAAATACTAGCCAATGTGTCGGCCAAATTGTCCACTATTGCCTTGGGATAACTGCGTATAGGTTAGTTAGTGTGACCTATCGATGTGACCTATCGATGTGACCTATCGATGTGACCTTTCTATATTCGACGATCCTGCTCTCTATCCATGACGATATTTGTCTTGCATCGACTTGCTCCTAACGCTTGTTGTTCTGTATCGTCAGTAATTACCTCATAAGCTCATCAACGGCAGTACAGGTAACTCCACTAACATGACTCTCCCTTTTCATTACCCACTCTATAGTTACTAACTGTTTGTTAAGCCTATTAGCTATTAATTGCCCCTTAAACCCATCAACACGGCTAATTGCTTTGGCTTCCAAACTTCCCTCCATACGATCAATTACCCACGCCCTAACACCGTCGATGAGCTCCGGGGTACAGCGGAAGGAAAAACAGTGTGGGGGGAGCAGATACCTCATGGAGGCGAGTGAGATGTAAAGAAGCTGATGTACAGCTGGGAGATTATTACACCTGTGTACTGATTGCTGGAGGAAGCATTCTCTAATTGAATAATTACTCAAATATACGACGGAAATGGATTATTACTTGGAAGACACCGAGGGGATAAGAGAAATAAGAATGTTCAGGAGGATGTGGTGTCAAAGCGAGATGTGCGAAAGAATACGAGGGTTCGCTTTTTGATGTTAATATCTATCTAGCAAATTTGCATCTTTATTTCTGGTTATCTTTTCACTTCAATTCAACTTCTAGAATTCATTTCTCTTACGGATAAGGTCCGTTAGTGTTTTGTTTCGAATTTGCAATATTATCCTTTCGGAAGAGATTAAATTAAAAACTGTTGATAGCTTCAAATTGTTTAAACCTCTCAGCTGGTTTGCCTTGGAAAAGCAAATTCCAGAGACAGCCTTGCTCTGAGTTCGACCGTCATTATGTGGAGTACTGGCCCCGATCTCATGCCCGCAGTAGCTGTTAAGGTGAGCGGCGATATCTTCCTGTAAGCTGACCTCAATCCTGTACAGGAGACTTGTGGGAGTGTTGCCTGCTGTTCAACGTACCCGGGGCTCGTGATACTTCCTCAACTGAAGTTGTCTCTGGTGGTTTGATGCTACAGTTGGGCTCAGAGCTTCAAAGAACCGATGCCTAGTTTTATACAGTGCCAAGGAGAAACAAAGCATCATACGGAAGAGCGTGAGAGGATCGACGCGTCATTCGGAGGAGCGAAGGCGGAGCGGCGCATCCTACGGAGTAGCAGGTACGGATATCGGACGCTACTGTGGACTGGGCCTAATATACATCCGATCTCCGGAGGGAGAGGAACCATTTGCTGGCATCTGGAGCACACCGGTAACCGCTAACTGGATTGCTCAGCTTATTCAGAGGACTGCTCAACTAACCTTTGACATCAACGAAGACGACCTCGACGGAGGATGGTGAACTGGCAACGGCACTCCACAGGTATTGGCTTACTGGCTCGGTGAGTTTCCAAGAATTTGTGGCTACTGGGTAGACTCTGGCTGGGAGTCCTTCCAATATTTTGTAGGTCCCGCCCTCAAGGTTCCTAATATAAATTATGCTTCAACACCACAAGTGATAGCCCTCACTACCTTGATAAAGATTATCTATATGGAGACTATTTAGCCTGAACCACTCCTATCAACCTTAGGAAGGTACTTCATGGACCAACATTTCATGGCATTATTTCACTGGCACAGGGTGCGGTAGCTGCCGATTGCTGCCCGGGTGGAAGAGTTCTCGTCACAACTGCCGTTCGGTGATTCACGTCGATGGGAGGCTCTTCAGTTAATAAAACCTTGCTCATGATCAATCAGAATTTTTATCTTCAATATTTTATTATATTTTGAAAAATTAAAATATTCTATTATGGCTTGTGTATTTGTTAACCACGAGGTCTTTGTTTTTGGCAAGTTGGGTCACGGATGAAGGAGGTCTTGTTGGGGTAGTGGTGTGTGTTTTTGATTAGTTAATGCACGGAAGCTGAAGATATTCGGAATAAATAGAGCAAATTCTGTTAGAGGAATTTAAATTCGTCGAACTTGAACCGAAATATACAGTAAGCCCCGCACATAATTAAACCCCGCACGTAACCTACACGCTACTTAATAAACCTACTCGCTAAGGGACACTTTTGAAACTGCCAACGCATCCACACTTAACAAATACTCTCTTCGTTATGCTGCTGTGGTTCAGTCTAGTGGCTTAATAACAGGTATATGTAGTTTAGAGATGAATCGACGTATATGTATCGGTGGTATCAGCCCTTTTTGCAGCATCGATATCGATGGAAAACAACAGGTATCTTAGACAGTTTTGGAAATATTTTGTATGGCATTTGTTGTTCTCAATAATTATCTGAGAGAAATTATATATTTTAATGTAATGAATGCCATTTCTTACATGAGAATTTGACTGTAAATATATTAAATAATCCACTAACAGTATCTGTATCAGCCAATTAGCACCCTTCTCGAGTATCGGAGTATCGGTATCGGCCTATGGGTATCGATACATCCCTAGCGTAGGTTAGTTAAATATTCGTCGACATTCCGATATATTCCTAGAAAAATCGACTTGCTGAAAACGGACTCCAGATGAGATGTTCGAGGGGTAGGGAATCATTATTTATGTCTGCAACTTTATATATTTAATAGAGAAACTTAGTGGCAAGGTTGTAAGAGGACAAATTATTCGAAGCGGATTACACTTTCAGAAAAGTATATGACTTCACCACAATCGGGTATGTGAGGAAGTATGTGACCTCACCACAATCAGGTATGTGAGATGTACGTAACCTCACCACAATCGGGTATGTGAGGATGCATATTACATCACCGCAATCGGATATGTGAGGAAGTATGTGACCTCACCACAATCGGGTATGTGAGGAAGTTATGGGACCTCACCACAATCGGGTATGTGAGGATGTATGTGACCTCACCACAATCGGGTATGTGAGGAAGTATGTGACCGCACCACAATCGGGTATGTGAGGAAGTGATGTGACCTCACCACAATCGGATATGTGAGGAAGTTGTGTGACCTCACCACAATCGGGTATGTGAGGAAGTATGTGACCTCATCACAATCGGGTATGAAGAGAAGCGAATTGGTCAACTTCCTCATCACATATCTGGACTGTGCTTGACCATGCGACTGTACGATGAGCAGTTATGGAACAAGACGATGACTATGGATGACGCATATGCACGGTACACGAACCACACAAAGCGGGCAAATAAAAAACCAGAGGAACCCAGCTAAATTCAACACTGAACAATGCAACTAATTTAAAACGACCAAAGTGCCAAGAAAGTTTTCAGGTATCCAATCACCAGGTCGATCTACTCGCCCAAAATCGAAAAGAACAGTGTTTAATAAAAACAATGCAATTAGTTCCTGAACGTGCGGGCATAATTTGATAGCTCGCCCCCCGGTTTTAAATGTTTCGTTCATCCAAGGTCACGTGACCGATCATTATCATTCTTTACTTATTGTTAAATCAGTTAACCAATGACGCTACGCTTCTGACTATCATTGCCATAGTGCATGAATTTACAGCAAACCGTTCTCTTTACGCTCTTTTAACTACATTTATTGGCTATTAATAATTTTATGGAGGCCATAAATCTATGCCGCCGTGCAGTGAGGGATAGAGTAATGGAGATGTGAACACGACGCCCAGAGGAGAGGAACCGCTCAGTATATAACAGTGTCTGTGGAGCACAGACAAGAGGCAACGAACAGTATATAACCCTGTGTCTGAGGGGGAAAGAGAAAAGACAACGCTCAGTATATAACACTGTGTCTGTGGAGCACAGAGAAGAGGCAACGAACAGTATATAACACTGTGTCTGTGACGTAACGAGTAGGAAAACCTTTCTGTACATAACCTTGTGCCTGTGGTGTATAGTGAAGAGGAACCGCTCAGTATATAACATTGTCTGTAACCTACGGATTAAAAAAACTGAGCAGTATATAACCTTGTGTCTGTGGCGTTCATAGAAGACTAACTGCTCAGTATATAACACTGTGTCCGTGACATAAAGAGAAGAGGAACCGCTCAGTATGTGGCCCTTGTCTGAGGTGTACTAATAAGAAGCAATGCTCACAATATAACCCAGTGTCTGTATCACGCAGAGAAGAGGCAACGCTCACAATATAATCCAGTGTCTGTATCACACAGAGAAGAGATAACGCTCAGTGTATAACTCAGTGTCTGTAACGCAGAGAGAAGAGGCAACGCTCAGTGTATAACCCAGTGCCTGTATGGCACAGAGAAGAGGCAACGCTCAGTGTATAACTCAGTGTCTGTAATGCACAGAAAAGAGGCAACGCTAACAACATAAACCGGTGTCTGTATTGTACAGAGAAGAGGCAACGCTCACAATATATCCCAGTGTCTGTATTGCACAGAGAAGAGGCAACGCTCAGTGTATAACCCAGTGTCTGTATCGCACAGAGAAGAGGCAACGCTCAGTTTATAACCCAGTGTCTGTATCGCACAGAGAAGAGGCAACGCTCAGTGTATAACCCAGTGTCTGTATCGCACAGAGAAGAGGAGACGCTCACGTTATAACCCAGTGTCTGTATCGCATAGAGAAGAGACAACGCTCAGAGTATAACCCAGTGTCTGTATTGCACAGAGAAGAAACAACGCTCACAATATAACCCAGTGTCTGTATCGCACAGAGAAGAGGCAACGCTCAGTGTAAAACCCAGTGTCTGTATCGCACAGAGAAGAGACAATGCTCACAATATAACCCAGTGTCTGTATTGCACAGAGAAGAGGCAACGCTCACAATATACCTCAGTGTCTGTATCGCACAGAGAAGAGGCAACGCTCACAATATAACCCAGTGTCTGTATCGCACAGAAAAGAAGCAACGCTCACAATATAATCCAGTGTCTGTATCACACAGAGAAGAGGCAACGCTCACAATATATCCCAGTATCTGTATCGCAGAGAAGAGGCAAAGCTCAGTGTACAACCCAGTGTATTTATCGCACAGAGAAGAGGCAACGCTCAGTGTATAACCCAGTGTCTGTGTCGCACAGAGAAGAGGCAACGCTCAGTGTAGAACCCAGTGTCTGTATCGCACAGAGAAGAGGAGACGCTCACAATATAACCCAGTGTCTGTATCGCATAGAGAAGAGACAACGCTCAGTGTATAACCCAGTGTCTGTATTGCACAGAGAAGAAACAACGCTCACAATATAACCCAGTGTCTGTATCGCACAGAGAAGAGGCAACGCTCAGTGTATAACCCAGTGACTGTACCGCACAGAGAAAAGGCAACGCTCACAATATAACCCAGTGTCTGTATCGCACAAAAAAGAGGCAACGCTCACAATATAACCCAGTGTCTGTGTCGCACAGAGAAGAGACAACGCTCACAATACAACCCGATGTCTGTATCGCACAGAGAAGAGGCAACGCTCACAATATAACCCAGTGTCTGTATCGCGCAGAGAAGAGGTTACGCTCACAATATAACCCAGTGTCTGTATCGCACAGAGAAGAGGCAACGCTCACAATATAACCCAGTGTCTTTATCGCACAGAGAAGAGGCAACGCTCACAATATAACTCAGTGTCTGTATCGCACAGAGAAGAGGCAACGCTCACAATATAACCCAGTGTCTGTATCGCACAGAGAAGAGGCAACGCTCACAATATAACCCAGTGTCTGTATTGCACAGAGAAGAGGCAACGCTCACAATATAACCCAGTGTCTGTATCGCACAGAGAAGAGGCAACGCTCACAATATAACCCAGTGTCTGTATCGCACAGAGAAGAGGCAACGCTCACAATAAAAACCAGTGTCTGTATCGCACAAAGAAGAGGCAACGCTCACAATATAACCCAGTGTCTGTATTGCGCAGAGGAGAGGCAACGCTCAGTGTATACCCAGTGTCTTTATCGCACAGAGAAGAGGCAGCGCTCACAATATATTCCAGTTTCTGTATCGCATAGAGAAGAGGCAACGCTCACAATATAACCCGTTGTCTGTATCGCATAGAGAAGAGGCGACGCTCACAATATAATCCAGTGTCTGTATCACACAGAGAAGAGCCAACGCTCACAATATATCCCAGTATCTGTATCGCAGAGAAGAGGCAACGCTCACAATAAAACCCATTGTCTGTATCGCACAGAGGAAAGGCAACGATCAGTGTATAACCCGGTGTCTGTAGCACGCAGAGAAGAGGCAACGCTCACAATATAACCCAGTGTCTGTATCGCACAGAGAAGAGGCAACGCTCACAATATAACTCAGTGTCTGTATCGCACAGAGAAGAGGCAACGCTCACAATATAACCCAGTGTCTGTATCGCACAGAGAAGAGGCAACGCTCACAATATAACCCAGTGTCTGTATCCCACAGAGAAGAGGCAACGCTCACAATATAACCCAGTGTCTGTATCGCACAAAGAAAAGGCAACGCTCACAATATAACCCAGTGTCTGTATCGCGCATAGGAGAGGCAACGCTCAGTGTATAACCCAGTGTCTTTATCGCACAGAGAAGAGGCAGCGCTCACAATATATTCCAGTGTCTGTATCGCATAGAGAAGAGGCAACGCTCACAATATAACCCGTTGTCTGTATCGCACAGAGAAGAGGCGACGCTCACAATATAATCCAGTGTCTGTATCACATAGAGAAGAGGCAACGCTCACAATATATCCCAGTATCTTTATCGCAGCGAAGAGGCAACGCTCAGTGTATAACCCAGTGTCTGTATTGCAAGAGAAGAGGCAACGCTCACAATATAACCCAGTGTCTGTATCGCACAAAGGAGAGGCAACGCTCACAATATAACCCAGTGTCTGTATTGCACAGAGGAGAGGCAACGCCCACAATATAACCCAGTGTCTGTATCGCACAGAGAAAAGGCAATGCTCACAATATAACCCAGTGTCTGTATCGCACAGAGAAGAGGCAACGCTCACAATATAACCCAGTGTCTGTATCGCTCAGAGAAGAGATAATGCTCACAATATAACTCAGTGTTTGTATCGCACAGAGAAGAGGCAACGCTCACAATATAACCCATTGTCTGTATCGCACAGAGGAGAGGCAACGATCAGTGTATAACCCGGTGTCTGTATTGCACAGAGAAGAGGCAACGCTCACAATATAACCCAGTGTCTGTATCGCATAGAAAAGAAACAACGCTCACAATATAACCCGTTGTCTGTATCGCACAGAGAAGAGGCGACGCTCACAATATAATCCAATGTCTGTATCACGCAGAGAAGAGGAAACGCTCACAATATATCCCAGTGTCTGTATCGCACAGAGAAGAGACAACGCTCACAATATAACCCAGTGTCTGTATCGCACAGAGAAGAGACAATGCTCACAATATAACCCAATGTCTGTATCGCACAGAGAAGAGGCAACGCTCTCAATATAACCCAGTGTCTGTATTGCACAGAGAAGAGGCAACGCTCACAATATAACCCAGTGTCTGTATTGCACAAAGACGAGGCAACGCTCACAATATATCCCAGTGTCTGTATTGCACAGAGAAGAGGCAACGCTCACATTATAACCCAGTGTCTGTATCGCATAGAGAAGAGGCAACGCTCAGGGTATAATCCAGTGTGGCAAGATCGCTTCCTCCCAATGTTTGGTTGAAGTTGGCATGGCGACCCCCCATGTGGCAGATGCCACATGGGGGGTCGCATGGCATGGCAGATGCCCTTCAATTGTGCAACATTGAAGGGCATCTCCCACGCTTCCGACTATTGGACGAGTTTTTTGAGATCTTGTTAAAACCAACACTGACTCTCTCCCTCCATGCTGCATGGCAGAGCTTTGTACCGTCGGCAAATTTCGATACCTTGGACAGAAGTCCCGCATCCATGTCGTTTACATAGACGAAGAAGAGGATAGGACCCAGGACACTGCCCTGGGGCACCCCAGAGGTAACAGGGGCCCACTCGGACAAAGCCTGGCTGATGCTGACTCTTTGCATGCGTCCTGTTAGCCAGGCGCGCCGCCAGCGAAGTACGTTACCACCAATGCCGAGCTCAGAGACTTTGGGTAACAGTCTCCTGTGCGGCACCTTGTCGAAGGCTTTTTGGAAGTCTAGGTAGAAGACATCCACTGCCTTGTGGCGGTCATACACGTTGATACCATCGTTGAAAAATTCCAGCAGATTCGTCAGACAGCTCCTCCTACGGCGAAACCGTGTTGAGTGTCATGAATGAGTCATTGTCTTCCAGGTGAGCGACGAGGTAATTTCCTATCAATCGCTCGATGGTTTTGCACACGATCGACGTCAAGCTGATCATTCGATAGTTGCTGGGCGATTGTCTGTCACCTTTCTTAAAGATTGCCGTAACGTTAGTAACTTTCCAGTCTGTGGGGACCTCGCCACTCGTCATCAATAAGTTGAAGATGTGGGTTAGGGAGTCCGCCAATTTTTCTCGAGTTTCCTTAGGAACTCCTGGGTTGTGTCCATCGGGACCAATTGTTTTGTAGGTGTCCAGTTTTCAAGTTGTT
Source organism: Gammarus roeselii (assembly GCA_016164225.1). NCBI lineage: Eukaryota > Metazoa > Arthropoda > Malacostraca > Amphipoda > Gammaridae > Gammarus > Gammarus roeselii. Next base: position 5,734 of record SDVV010003774.1, on the reverse strand, counting down.
TGACAACTTTCTCGCTCGTGAACACAATGTTGTTGAGGCTGACTTTCCAAGCGTAAACAGTATCTTGTTCGTAGCCGGGGCTCTCAACTGTGATCACTGAGCAGAAGAAGTTATTCAGGCCACTGGCCATGTCCTCAGGTGACGTTCTGAGGACACCATCTTTATCCATTAGCGGGCCAACTGAGTCCCTAGCAATTCTACGCTCGTTGACGTAGCGATAGAAATCCTTAGGGTTCTCCTTGGCGTTATTCGCAATATATCTCTCTTTCATGCGCTTAGAGGATCGGACTAGCCTAGTGATTATCCAGCACGCCAGGTGATGCAGTTCTACCGCCTCCGCCGTGTTGTTCCTCTTTTGTTGAGCATTCAGTTGATCGCGACAATTTAAGGCTTTTTCAACTTCAACGCTCCACCAAGGGAGCCTGATCCTTTGAGCGGGATCAATTGTCCTCAAGGGTATACATTGGTCGCTGGCCTCGCGAACTCTCTCATCGAGGATGCGGCAGCAAGCGTCCACGGTACCTTCTCCGGGTTGTTCGATTAAATTAAGCGCACTTAGTTGTTCTTTCGTCCCCTGGAAGTCTGCTCGCGCTTAATTGGGATGACGTATAGCTCCCTGGACCTGGACCGGGCACTTTGATGGTGAATTCCACCGCGTTGTGGTCAGCAACTCCCAGTTTGTTGCCAACTAGGATGTTGCCGACCAACCGCTCTTCAGTTGAGATGACTAGGTCCAGTATGTTGTTCCCACGGGTTGATTCACGAACATATTGGGTCATGCCATTTTCGGCGGTAAACTCAGTTAGTTTATTGCCTGGGGCGTGTGAAGTTAGGCTCCCCCAGTCAATATAAGGGAGGTTGAAGTCACCGAAGACGATAGTCTCGTGATTATTTGAGACTATTTCTTCCAGCTTCTCATAGAGCTGGGCATCTTGTTCCGCAAGGGTGTGGCTGTTGCGGTACACCAATGCCAGCTTCAATTTCGCATGGAACACTTTGATTTCTGCGTTGAGTATTTTGCAAGAAACTGTGGCGAGCGTTGCTCTAAGAAATGGATGCAGTATCTCCCTTATGTACAGCATGGACCCGCCCCCTCATTTACTAGGGGTAAGTTTGTCCACGCTGAACATTTTGTAGCCTGGTAGCATTATCTCTGCTGCCAGGCTTCTACTCGGAAGATCGAGCCATGTTTCGTTTATGCCAATGACATCAAACGAGTACAGGGTCTCCAGTCCCCTCAGTTCGTAGGGGCATAGAACTGCGCGTTACAGAAGAAAACCTTTAGACGGTGCTTGTCTCGGTCTTCGACTTCTTAATAATAGGGGGGGGGGGGGTTCGACCTGGCTTGACCATCCGTAGGATTGACCATCCGTAGGATTGCCTTCTTGTGAGCCCTGTAACGCATCTACCGTGCCCGCAGCTTCTTCCTCTTTGGGCGACTGATCGGTCATCACTCCCGTCTGGGAATCTGCTGCGAGCACGAGGCCCTCCAGGTAGGGTTCCCTGCTGTCAAAACTGGACCGTTTAAAGCACGCTGGACCCCTCACTCGACTGTACAACTCACTTTTTGCACTTTATTTCCATTGGTCCATCCACTTTACTCCATTGGACTTGCAAATAGTCTCGAGAGCTCGATTTGTATAAGTTAACTTACTATACAGTTCATCATCATCATTCATTCGCGGCAAGATGGATGTGATGGCCACTAGATCCGTTTTTGTCTTGAAGTTTAGACCAGCTGCGTATACTGGGTTAGCAGATCTTCCGACCTTGTCCTTTCAAAATCATTGGTACCTACAAGGCAGATGATGAGTGTCTCCCGGCTGGAAACTACAACCTCGGCAAGGGCACCTCTGATCTTCTCAATCGTGGCACCGGGTTTGCAAATAAGTCGCCTCTTTGTCTTACACCTATAAGCAAATTCAACCGCCTGGGATTGGACGATAGAGTCACCCAGGACAAGTGTCTCAATTTCACCGTCCAGGTCGGTGAACTTCTCAAAAGTCTTCCGCGTTGGCATCACAAACGCGGGCCGGTTCACGAAGCTGGACCGGTTCTAGACCTGCTGAAATCCATCCTAATCTACGCCGCCCCGCAGAGGCTGGGTGCGGTTTTGATTCACGGATGTGTTGGTCCGAGGTATCGGCTTAGTCCCGGATTTTTGTTTCCGGGCAACCGATGACCTCTTGGCCTGACGGAAAGTAGGTATCCCTGGTTTGGGTATTGGGGTAGCAGCGAGTTGCGAACTCACATCCAGCACCGGTAGCCCTGACATTGGTTTAGAGGTGGATGCGTACTGCCGTTGAAGACTCTTACCCAGGACGTCACGGTAGTAAGTCAGGGCTAGACCACCAAGACTCCTCCGAGATCGAACTGGGTCTCCTCGGTCAATCCGCTCCCGGTATGCCTCTCCATCCAGCTGTAAAGCGTGAACCACCAGCTCATTAACTTTTACTAGCTTCCTTGTCTGTTCCGCCAAGCCCTTACTAGCCTTCTCCATATCAGAACGTAAGTTTCTACTGAGGTCTGCAGCGAAACTCTCTAGATCACGCTTACTAACAAGGTCCTCTTGGACCTTACATTCCTCGGCTCTCACCTCCGCTGCGGACTCACAAGTCCTGCTAATCTCCTCTCCCATCTCTACATACTCTTTGGCGACAGTGCGCAGCTGCTCCTCGAGGACAAAGACCTTCCGCGCAAGGATCCCGTCCTCTCCGTCGTCTCCGTCGTCGTCGTCGTCCTTCTTCCGCGGGTCGTGGAAGGTCTCCAGGACCTGGTCGAGCCTGCCATCCAGCTCGCACAGTCGACAGACGAGGTTCTCCTCGTCCTGCTTCTCGAGGTCCCTGAAGACGTTCCTGCTCATCCTGGCTCAGTAAACCGAGCAGTTCGCCAAAGTAGGAGGCATCCTCAGACGTCGTCCGGGGGAATCTTCGGCCTCTTTTTCACAGGCGCGGTTTATTACTCACTTACTTACTAGTTTCAATACTAATTTAATTATTTATTAGCACACTTTACACGGTAGATGTTCACACTTGACATGAAAAATGAAGACACAAAATTGTCTGAAACAGAGAGCTACAAAATCGTTAGTAAAACATGGTAGATGGAAAAATGAAATTCGTGCCAACAACGTGAATGGGAGGGACACCACGGCTCATTACTGCCCATTAGTTACCTCTTCTAACATGACCCTCATTATTCGTTGCCTTCTTTAATATGACCCTCCATATCATTATATATTCTAACATGACCTTCCCTTTTTATAACCTTCTATAACAGAGCACTCCGCATCAAAACCTCCATAGCATTACCCTTTCTTCTCGTTTCCTTCGCTGAACATACTCTTCTTTTTTAAACATGTCACCCTTCTTTCATTTTCTTCTGAAACATGGGCCTCCCTTCTCCACTTCTCCATAAAATTACCTGCTCTTTTCATTACCTCCTCCAAAATAATCCACCCATATCATTACCTCCTCTACCATGTCCCCCTCTTTTCATAATCTCCTCTAACATGACCATCCCTTTCATTACCTCCTCCAACATAACCCACCCAAATCATAACCTCGTCTACCATGTCCCTCCCTTTTCATAACCTCCTCTAACATAACCATCCCTTTTCATTACGTTCTCCGACATGACCCTCTTTAATTATTAACACTAACACGATGCTCTATTTTCATTACCCTCTCGAAAATATTGCTAACTGTTGTTAGACGTATTAACAATTAATTGATCCCCAAACCCATCAACATCTCTAATTGCTTCAGCACCTTCACGACCCATCAACATGTCTAATTGCTTCAGCACCTTCACGCTCCACGAGAACAATTACCGACGCCCTAACGCTGTCGATGGGCTTCTGGGAATTGCGGGTGGAAAACACTGCGACGGGAGTGTACTAGTGGACTGAGGGGTGTTGAGAAGAGTTTGAGAAATAGAAGTGAATGAGAAACAATGATGGTGGTAGAAGCGAAAAATAAGTGATAATTTCGATTGAAAATCTTGATGATATAAATTGATTTTTCAACTGTATTTGATGCGACGTCACGCTAAGTTTTATTTTGAAAATATCAAAAATCTTCTGAGATGAATTTCAACCACTTCCATGTTGAAATTTTTGTAACTATCTCGAATGAAATAATGAAAATTTCTCATGTTTTTCTAGCACGGGTTCATGATAAAAATTCAAGTGCATCATGAACATTAATGTATTCCCGCACTCATAAATCACTTATTTGTGTATTCCCTTTCACATAAATACCTTATTATTGTACTTCCGTACTTGTAAATCCCTTATTAAGGAATTCCCGTACTCATAAATCACTTATTAATGTATTCCCTATTCATGAAGCATATATTAATGTATTCCAGCAATCATAAATAACTTATTTATGTATTACCGTACTCATAAATCATTTATTAATGTATTCCCATACTCATGAATCACTTATTAATGTATTCCCGCACCTACAAATCACTAATTAATGTATTCCCGTACCTGAACTCAAAAATGACCTATCAATGTATTTCCGTACTCATAAATCTAATATTAATATATTTTCGTACTCATAAATTACTTATTTATCACGGGCTCTCAGTTACTTCCAACACATTTACTCAAAATAGAACTAATATTATACTAGCCAGCTGTGGATGCTGGTAGAGAGGCTGCCGATGATATGACGGGTAAGTTACGAACAATGTTCACGACTTTCCACACATAATAATACCCTTGAAATGCAATGTAATGAATGAATGGTATTATTTAACTGTTGAGCTTCGTGAGCAAAAGTTAATATGGACGCCATCTAATTCGCTCTTTTTTCATGTGAAAAGTCACTTCCATTAATTTCTCCTAAGGTGGAGCCTACCTCAGCGCACCGCACTCCCGAGTCACAGCATCATTCACACTCTCTTTAGATGGTGAGCTCCTAGTGTACGTCGATACACACACTACTTCATCCTCAGAACACCCATCTCAGTGTAGGTCAAGACAGAGCATCTAGGATGAATGTTTTGATTCCTTTGTCTGATTTCTACGGGAAAATCTTTGGACGAGAGACCTTGATAATTTATACAGATTCTGTAGTTTACCCAACATAGCTAATTCTGTGAAGATGGCGTTGCTGCTGATGTGGGCCATGTGAAGATGGCATTGCTGCTGATGGTGCTGATGATCTAGGGCAAGGTGTTTCACTCACTAGATGGGGCTGAGGATCCAAAGCAAGGTGTTTCACACATTAGATGGGGCTGATGTGTCAGGGCAAGATGTTTCACTCACTAGATGGGGCTGATGATCCAGGGCGAGGTGTTTCACTCACTAGGTAGGGCTGATGATCCAGGGCAAGGTGTTCCACTCACTAGATGGGGCTGATGATCCAGGGCAAGGTGTTTCACTCACTAGATGGGGCTAATGATCCAGGGCAAGGTGTTTCACTCACTAGATGGAGCTGATGATCTAGGGCAAGGTGTTTCACTCACTAGATGAGGCTGAGGATCCAGAGCACGGTGTTTCACTCATTAGATGGGGCTGATGATTCAGGGCAAGGTGTTTCACTCACTAGATGAGGCTGATGATCCAGAGCAAGGTGTTTCACTCACTAGATGGGGCTAATGATCCAGGGCAAGGTGTTTCACTCACTAGATGGGGCTGATGATCCAGGGCAAGGTGTTTCACTCACTAGATGGGGCTGATGATCCAGGGCAAGGTGTTTCACTCACTAGATGGGGCTGA
>SDVV010003773.1:0-20944 GCA_016164225.1 Gammarus roeselii | reverse complement strand
TATATACATGTATGTATAATAATTTTTACGAGCGTGAATAGGCCACATTCGGCCACATTCGAGCTCTCCGCAAAAAATTAAGAAGTCAGTAGTTTTCAAGACAAATAAAACTCTTTAAACAAGTCTTAGGTAAATTCCACTGACACCAATCGAAAGCTGCGAGTTCGAGATAAATTACCTGAGGGAGTTTACTTCTTTTAGGTGTTGTTCTTCAACAGTAGTAAATAGGGGTATGAAAACTGCTTTTCTAGAGTGACTTTTGGGTGGGGCAGGGGCGAGAGTCACCGGCGCAATGCATGCAATCTAGAGTCAGCGGGCGGAAGGCGGTCGGCGGAAGCAGGCTGAGCGAAGGAAGTGTTTTAGCAACCGGACAGACGGACAGCTTTCGAAATATTCGATTGTTAGTTTTATTTTCATAAGGGTATTAGCATTTTCAATGCTTGGGTATATTGTATTGCAACTTCGTTGCATGTCATGCTGCATATATGCATTTTCAATGCTGAGTCCTCTGAATGCTCAGGATATTGACAACATATATTTACAAGGTTATTTATATTGATATTAAATCTAACAGTTACATAATAATTTATACGTCGTATTATAGATTAAACAGCCCACACTTTCCGGACACCTTCACGATGATTTTTTTCAACCTTGATATCATATCTACGTCGTTTGATAGTGATCAATTTACACGTGGCATAGATTCAATTAGTTTATTGTTATTTTATGCGATTGTTTTTATCAGTACCCTTGCGGTATGTTTACTTACTCATGCAGTAACTCCTTCATTAATTTTTTTCTATTGCGAAATTTTCGCACACATAGAATAAGATGCCATATGCACAGATGACTGAAACATTCCTAGAGGAGATTCACCCATGAGTATAATTGACTCATTCGGAAGTTGATTGGATACTTGATATTGAATTTAGGTACTGTTTTGTGTTTTCCATCTATTTATTCCATACATATAATATTTATAGGAATAGTATGGTTTATTAGTCTGGTAGTTGGCGGGTAGATGTTTATAAACTGGGTTGATACAGCAGTTCCGTTACGAAATTCTATCTACCCCATTATATTGTGTTATGTATACTTGGTAATGTTGGTTGATTTTTGTTGAATTTGTATTTTTTTTTAAATTTTGAATAGTTATCTCATCCAGTTATAGCATTTTTTTGGATATTTTAGGTTTGCATCTTCCATATAGCATACCAGTTCGGGCATATTTGGTCGGTTATTGCATTATTCTGGTATTTTATATGTATATATGACATTCTGTTACGATTAAGCCGTGGTTACTTCATATAAGGAAATGTCAGTTTAACCCTGTTTTGAACTTAGTTGGAGAGTATGTTTCATCAGATTTTGTGTATAGCTATTATAGCGTGCTCGTGTAGAAGTATTTTCACACCATTTACTACAGGTTTCAGCGTATGTTGCCCGCATGCCCTGGTATCTTATTCAAGTCAGTTGTTTGGTTGGTTTCATGTTTTGTTCTCGTTCGTCACGGTTTTTAATGTAGGTTTTGGGTATTGTAGATAATAGATCTTCTTGCTTCGTTATAACTCGAGAGTTTTTGTATGGGTCTTTCAGTTTTGTATATTCTCTGTACAGTTTACATCTTCGATGCAAAGTATTGGGGTTTTGTACAATTATAGGAATATTACGTTTGTATCTGCAATGTAGAACATTATTACAGGTATAAAATAGTTACAAGTTGTATATTTTTATTGTTTTATATATCTTCTTACATCCTGGTACAAGGTTGAGGTGGTTATTATAGATATAGAATATTCGTTTTGTTACAAACTCGGTCCAGCTGTTAGGGTATTGCATGTTTGTTTTAGGACCATTATTCAATATTTAGGAGGAGTTGGAGATTCCTCTAGGCAAAAGCTCGTTGCGTGTACGTTTATTTCTGATTTACTATACTGGATACCAGCAGAGTAGAGAATTTTATTTGACTATTTTTATAGTTGGTGTTCTTGTTGTAGGATTTTTCCAAGATAATCATAGGAATGTATGTTTAAGAGGTGTAAGTCCTTACTGCATCTTTGTGGAATTTCGTCATTGAACCCTAGCATGTGTATAGTGTAGCGTTTTAGAAGACGATTTACTGAGTGGATGGGTGATGGTGTAGGGTGGTTTACACTCTTTGGATGTCATTTGAGTTCATCTATGTTCAACGTGAATTTGAAGTTCTTGTGGACGTCGATCTCAAGTTTCATGGGTTTGTTAGAGAGGTTATCCGACCAGCTGCTCATCGTTGTAGTGGTTTACCTAACTCGTCAGTGAACAGAAGCCTAGCTTTTTAAGGTCAAACTCTTTGAGACTCATGTCAGCCGCATTTTTGCCCACTGTACCTGTGTATAGATTCTTGGTTATGTCCAGGATGTGACTTTGCTCGACATTGTTCATAGACGATGCGTTAAACAGATGCATGGTATGTCTGAAGTATTGTACCGTGATGGGTGTTATCTCTAAATTTGTTATATATCAGCGGTAGATTGCTGAGAAGTGACCTAGTAAAGCATTGCATAGTTCGTTGTTATGACACAGTGGGCTTCGATTTTCTCCTACTAGAGGCATAGTTCAACATCAGTTAGGTCTAGATATGTGTTATAGATTTGAATATGTATCGTAGTATAAATAACATTATTCACATGAACTCAGTGTTAAATGTACGATATTTCTGGTATGGCTGTTATGTTATTAGTATACGATCTTAGTTATTAACCAGATCATGTGGGATATTGGAGTAAGATTTATCGTCTGGGTGTGGTAGGATAAACCGTACATAATAGTTGATCATTGTCGGTTAAGGTAGAGTAGAGAATCTTATTTAGCGATTTTATAGTTGTTGTTGTTGTATGTTTTGATTGGCTATCATAGGAATATATTTAAATTCAGGCATAAATTCGCCTAATTTCATGGAATGTTGTGTATAAAATACGCTTAATTGGATGTTATGTTCCAAAATGTTGATAAGTTTCACCTCTCGAGACTTGATTTGGGTCTGGTTCTATGTCGTCTTTGAGAACTAATCTACCGGATTTGCGTAGAGTGTTAGTGTTAAAATTCTTCAATAATTTAATAAACATCTCAAGTAGGTTCTCCGCTCGCATGCCTTTACTAGATGCTTATTCCTGCATGTCTTACTTTTATAAATGTTTGTGACCCGTTTGCAGTTAATACACTTAGAAGTTATTGATCAATTCAGGCTTTGTTATGAGATTGCGTTCCAATTTAGAATCTCCGACTTATTCAAGCATTCACCAGATCCACTGTAGTATTTTTCACTACAGCTCTGTAATGATGGCCATAATCCTAACCCATCCTAACCTATCCTAACCTATCCTAACCTAATCTAACCAAGGATTATATATTTTTTCCCGTATCCATACTTATGTCATATATTTTTTCATTGATTTAAGCTTTTTTCTTATCAGATATCTCCACTTGACACTGTAGTTTTACCAATCTTAAGCAGATTGTGTGCCTACATATATTTTTATTTTTATTTTCGTGTGTTACATGCCCAGTAATATCGATTAGTTTCAAGTAATGTTAGGTGATCGCTCGTTAGTAGTCTGTAGAATTTAAAATGCTTATGTAAAGTTCCCGCATATGTCAGTGATTGTTATGGGTGTTGAAGCGGTAACAAGTTTTATGTATGGTTTTACTGCTTGAATAAGATTTTTTTTGTAGTGTTGGATGTGTTGCTCCTACGATTTTCGTCTATTATAAACGAATATTCAATAAATCCACTCTAATATATTTACTACAGATCTGTGATGAAAGGTCCGTAGTCAACAAGATCTAGGGTATAAACTATGTCTAAGGTACATAATTAGCGAAATATATATCAATGTACGACACCATAGATCAAATATCAATGGACATACACGGTTGTTACCGGCATATAGCGACATAGGCCGGTATATGCTGATATAAGGTATGGTGTATTCACGGTTGATACCGGCATATGGCGACATATGCCGGCATATGCTGGTATAATGTAGGCGTATTCACGGTTGATGTCGGCATATACTGGTACAATGTAGGCGTATCCACGGTTGATGTCGGCATAATGTAGACATACACACACACACACACAATTTTGTATGCATATACAGGATCGGTTAACATCTGTAGCATTTTTCCCATTAGAACAACATCCCTTGCTTTTGTTACAAGGTATTCAATGTGGATCAGCTTCACGGTATGTTATGTTAAAAGATCTATCCATCCTTACCTAACCTAGCCTATTGTATCTAAGAAATTATGTATGTTCGATTGTCTTTTTCATGCTTGCATATGATTTTCAGATTAATACCTAGGCAACCTAACCTATCCTAAACAACTTAAACAAGAATTATGTCATCTTTCGAGATATCCTGTTTACGTACGATACCTATTCATCGACTGGATCAGCTTCACGGTATGTTATGTTGAAAGAACTAATCATCTTAACCTAACCTAACCTATTGTATCCAAGAAACCACGTTTTTTCAATCGACTTTTCATGCTTACATATGATTTTTCCGTGTTTTAGGATTAATGTATAACAAATTTCTCCACATGTCTCTACATTTTGATCAATCCTTTGCAGTTTGATACACACATCCAATTTTAATCTAATAAATCGTCAAAAACCTAGCCTAACCTAACCTAACTTATGTACGATATTCAGTCATTGATATATGCAATGAATAACAAATATCACCACTTGACTTTTCATTTTAATCTATTCTTTGCAGTTTTGATACGCACTTCTAATTCTGATCTAGCAACTTTAATCTGTTTTCATGTATAATTTTATCATTGTTTGAATGTTTTAGCTTTTTCCATATAATTCTTGATTTTATTTTATTTGATACAATTCTAAATCACTTTTACATGTTATCCACACCCATCCAAAACCTAACCTAACCTAATCTGCCCTAATGTATGGTACCTAACCTAACCTTATGTACGGTTTTCAGTCATTGACATATACATATGAACCCCCCTCCACACAGTTCTTAATAAAATTTGCACCTAATTATTTCTACTTCATGGTCAATCTCGACTCATATATGTTAGCAGAGAGGACGGATTTTCAATTTAAATGGAATTGAATGTTACAAGTAATTCAAATTTGTTTCCATCATCATACAAACGGACACATGGTCTCACATTTTGTTTTTCTTATTTTTTCCTTCGATACCTCCTGGCACTACATCCTTTGACGATTTGGACAATTGATTTGCCTTTTTTTCCTATAATTTTCATATTATTGACAATGACTTCGTTTCAGATGTCGCCATACATTACTTGTGGATTTATGTTTATTCAATTTCATTTATTTCTGTCGAAGTTTACAGACCCCCATCACCCCCATTACTTTCGAACAAACGACGACTTAAGCTATACCCTATCCTTCCACAGTAGAATCCCAATCATGACTGAGTTTGATCTCATCCTACCATTCTTTCACACAGATATAGCATTTACCCCGAGATAGGTTTAGGGCAATTAGTGAAACATATCCTTCTACTGATTTCGACAAATCGATGGTGCCTTCTCCTTACATGGTGTATGCAATTCATTGTTTATCTTCTGAGTTTTAGGATGTTATAAACGATTGATTTAGGTTTTATATAGTGTTATTACTATTTATTAGTATTGATTACAGTTCTTGCTGGATTCAACAATCCCATCTACCTCGATTTTTTGAGCACAGCAGGCCTCGTACAGCATCCATACCCATCATCACGATGTTTCAGTTTCCTCTCAAAATCCATCATATAATTCACCATATCTTTGTTGCGAATGCCTAAGGCTGTTCCGTACCCTTGAGTCCACAAATGTAGTTCTCCTTCTTCTTGAACCTTAATTATTCGAATCTTTTCAAATTCAATGTCATTCTGCTCTTCATCAACGAGGTATTGTAGCATACGTTCCAGATTTTATTTGGTTATCAGGTAAAATCCGTTTCCCAATTCCTCAGCTTCATGACAGTCATGATGATTTTCCACTTGGATCGTATTAATTTCAAGATTTGGTTTTACATTTTCCTTGAACTTCATTACATACGACTGAAACCCGTCGACGTTAGTTACCCAAAGCCGACTTCCTTTTTCCTTCATTCATAAATGAATGTTATCTCCCATTTTTTTTACCCATTCTGAGATAACTGGTATTTTCAACACTAGTCAGTGTTTGTTCGATCGGACTCAAATCATCTTTGGAGATTTCTTCTTCCAAAACACGTGAACTAATTTTTGCCACTTGAACATTCATTGTTGTCTATTTGAGGATGACCCATCCGTCTCCGCTTGTTCTCCACGTAACACTGACTCCAATCTCGGCATGCAGCTAGCTATTATAATGCGATTGCAGGCTTTTTCGCAAAACATTAGGCCTATCATCGCTCACCTTGGTCATCATCTGTATACGAATAGGGGTGTGTACGTATGGGCATGTGTATGTTGAAGCGTATGTACATGAGTTAAGAAAAAAAAGATAACAAAATGTATAATTCAATATAATTTCAAATTCAAATTTTCAAGAAAATTTTAACTTTTTTCGACGCCCGGACCTTTCTTCAGTAGCCAAGTTAACACTTCAATAAACGGACTTGGCTTTGTCCGGACGTCGATTTTTGTTTAAATGTTATTGAAAATTTTAATTACAAATTCTATTGAATTTTAAATTATGGTATAATTTTTTTCAACGTGACTAATTAACCATACTGTTCCTATGAATATTATATATATATGTAAAATAAATAGATGGAAAACACAGAACATTACCTAAATTAAATATCAAGTATCCAACTAACTTCCTCTAGGAATGTTTCAGTCACCTGTACATATGGCATCGTTTCCTATGGGTGCGAAAAGTTCACAATAGAGAAAAATTAATGAAGGAGTTACTGCAGGAGTAAGTAAACATACCGCAAGGGTACTGATGAAAATAATCGCAGAAAATAACCATAAACTAATTGAATCTATGCCACGTGTATATTGATCAATATCGAACGACGTAGAAATGATATCAAGGTTGAAAAAAATCATCATGAAGGTGTCCGAAAGTGTGGGCTTTTTAATCTAGAATACTACGTATAGATTATTATGTAACTGTTAGATTTAATATCATTTAAAGTAACCTTATAAATATATGATGTCAATTTCCTAAACATTTAGAGGACTCAGGATTGAAAATGCATGTATGCAACATGACATCCAACGAAGTTGCAATACAATATACCCAAGCATTGAAATGCTAATACCCTTATGCAAATAAAAATAACAATCGAATATTCCGAAAGCTCTCCGTCTGTCCGGTTGCTAAAACCACTTCCTTTGCGCTGCCTACCTTCCACCGACCGCCTTCCGCTAGCTGACTCTAGATTGCATGCATTGCGCCAGTGACTCCCGCCCCTGCCCCACCCAAAAGTAACTCTAGAAAGCGGTTTTCATACCCCTATCTACTACTTTCAAAAGCAATACACGAGAGAGCTCCTACAGGATAATTGTAGCATCGCAGGATCCATAGCACGAATCTCTTATGTTCGCCTTCAAATTCTGCAGACTCTCCGGCTTATTGATATAGACTTTAATTTGGATATCCACAGATAAATTAGTCTGTAGCAGCGAGGTCTGGTGATCTTGATGGCCAGGTGAGTGCAACTTAACGGGCGATGACTTTTGTTATTGCCAAATATTGTACGCAGCGCTTCATCAGCTGTATGGAAAGTTGCTCGATCCTGTTCAAATCACAGCTCGTGACGATTGCGCAGATGACTAACAGCAAGTTTTATGAATGTATGGGGCATGTGCCCGTATTTTTCTCCATTGACTGTCGGTGTAGAGCCAGCTGTGTTTTAAAATTAACCAGGCCCAATTACGCGGTCGTGCATAATTCTGGACCAGTAACACATTCGTTCATGAAGACAACGTAATATTACGTCTTTCAATTTATTGTAATGCATATTATGTGTTATAAACAAAAGAGATTTTCTGAATATAAGCCTTTAATCGATATCAACGAAAGTTTCGTAACATAAGGTAAAAGTCTTACTGACCTTGTAACAGAACTAATTTGTGCAAAGCCCTGCATAGGCATAAATATCATGCGAGATGAAATAGATCAAGCTAAAGAATTTTGTCAATATTTGTAGATCTAGGTTGTTTATTTAACAAGTACGACGTTATGCTTCTCGTGAAAGTTTAGATTAAATTAAGTGTCCATCCTCATCGGAGCTCTGACGAGAGTCTTTGTAAGCTCCCCGTGAGGTTCAATTCTCGTTAAATGCTTCTTATTGTTACACGTGACTTGGAGTGCCGTACTATTGGCATATTAAAATAAGAATAAGTTGAAAAAAAATCTGAATTGAATGAGTAGCGTCATGTGGATAATAACATGACTAGAATTACGGAATAACCTGGATTTGTAATCTCGTTATGCTACTCAATAAGTTCAATGATTGTTGGTACATATCAAATGGATGAACCATTGGAATTTATTGGAGCGCAAATTTTATTCGTTGCTGTATTTGATATGGGAAACTTGTTTAATTATTGTAGATATTTCCCCGGGCTCTTACGCCTCAATGAAGTTTTAAAACACAATCCAACAATATTTTGATGCTTTATATTCTCTCATAAAATTGTTCTACTCCGCTCGCGATGCCACTATTCAAAGCAGTTATTTGTAGGAGGGGCTTCGGGAACCTTCATTGTCACCGATAGTACGTGGGGTCTGTGTATCGTTGCCCGATTCGAGCAAAGTAGTGACGATGACTTGTTATACGTTTTGTTATAGTCATTTCCAGCCCGAGGTGATGGAGTGGTCTTCAGTTTCGATATTGTGATCCGTGCATTTAAATTAAGAGTGTGCATTTCCCATCCAGTCTATTGCGGCTGTGTTGCTAGCGATTGCTTCGTTTGGTCACACACAGGGAAAATTTATTTAGTCATGCTGGGAAAGGGAGGTGTGTAGTAGTGGGGGTTATCCAGTTTTGATATTTTTTTCGTCAGCTTGTTGTTTGGGCCACAGAGCTCCGAAAGACCTTGCAAATTTGGGTAACTGTTCATTCGTCAAATTATCATGGGTTTCGTTGCACTGCGCAGCAACAGAGACGCGCTTGTCACTGAGCTGGTGAAGAATGGTCGGTAAAGTCGCGATCCCCTCAACATTTACTTTCAATCGATTTGTAATTTTAATTGTTAAATAATCTATATCTAAGACCAGCCGAGTTGTGGTAGCATACCTGCGGTGGTCGGAGTTTGGGTACATGACTATGCGAGATCTCCGAGGTTGCGCGTGTAACAGGGATACCGGTATCACTTATGAGTGTATTCACAGAATCAACTTCGAATTTCGTTGGCAAGGAGTGGCAATTTGGGGCCGTGAAGTTACACGTAAAATTTTGTTTCATCCTATAATATTACAGGGTCACATAATTTATTGTCAGTAACCGAGATTTTGTCTCTGATCCTCTATTTATAGCAAATTTTTGCCTAGTTTCGTGGCAGTTCCACGAGCAGTTAGAGGTGAGATGGCCAGGTTATTTACCGTGTTAATAAGTATTCATTTTCAACAGAGAGATATGGGATAGCAAGGTTTTCTTAAGTGTTCACATATTCGTTTTTCATTGGATATTTTTAGTTTGTGAGTTCGGACTTTCAGTAAATTGAAGGGAAGGTCGCAGATAGGTGAATCTGGTAGGTATGATCACTGTTTGTCGTAAATTTAAACATTGAAGAAGGCATATACCTTGAACGAGTCTAAAAACTACGCATAAAAGTCGATATTTTTGCCAGCTTCCTCGTTTGGGAAACTGTTGTCGACTTCTCATTTGATTGACCGATTAGGATTTCCTCTGTTTTACCTACATTTTTTAATTAAATGATCATTCCCTATCTATGAATAAAATTCTTCTTTCGAAAGTGGATTTGTTTTGATTTTTGTGAGTTTTCGGGAAAGTTTTGCGTGCTTTAGATTATTTGTGTGTATCCGTATATTTTTCTACTCATGCATTGATAGTCATTAACACAGTAATTCGGAATTTTCTAATTTTCGAGGTTAACTTCTTGTACCTGGCAGACTGTCTTATACTATCGGTTACAAAAAGCAAGACCTTATTTTTAATTTCGCGTTGTGTTTCCGACATCCCTGCACCGCGACTATGAGTTTTATGGCATGGATTTATACATTTGCATTTCCTCCACGCGTTTGGCTGTAAACATAAAACCATAAAAACTTACCTAACTACATACAATATGATTTAAATGAAGTTTAAATAAATGCAAAATTTAAAATAAGGTATCTATCATTGTAACCGATAGTACATGGCAGACCGTCCAGTCCGATCATGTAGTATTTCTAATTTGAAAGTCGGTCAACTTGTTATAAGACTTTAGTCGGAGGTCGTTAAAATGAGGTAAAGGTTGCCAAGGTTTGAATGATAACACTTGTTATTTTATAATATTATTTTGAGTTAAGAACATGGTAACAGGTCAACAGGTTAATTCTCAAACGAGCATGATCATTGATTGCGATAGTAACAGACACAACAGAACAAAAGTGTTTTGTGCAGATAATCAAATTGAACCGTAAAAAGAACAAAGGAGAGAAGCAATGTAAAAAGGAACAGCAATGTAATAAGGAGAAGACCCACCCCCTAGGAAGGTACAAAAGAAGACATTTAAAAACTGGAGGAAATATTACACGCATATGAAAGTATTAATCACGTATTATCTAGCAAAATATCACACAGAGTTAACAACAACCTATGGAACACCTATATAACAGCTTCGGTCACCGGTCTAGAGGGTTTACCTCCTCCCAAACTGTTTTGTTGACGGTGGTCTGTTCCTAACTGAGCTAGAGGCCATTTTACCCACGTTTAAATACTCGGTGGGCGCATGTTAAAGTACGCCTGGCATAAGCCAAGCTCAGCTAGCACAAAATGTGAGCAACAGTAGAGCATTTGTGCTTCTGAACCGCAACTCAAACTATACCTAAAGCTACAATAGGACTTGTACAAGTCTATAAATTCGTATGAACAGGGTGATAGATACACCGGACACAATCAAAATCTTCTAACACAAAATAGATATACGGTATGATTGCTGAATGCAGAAATGTTCGATGGAGAAGAGCAGTCGCGAGTTTGCTAGTAAATATCTACGCACTAGCGTTCTTTTCGTTAGAAGGGAAGTATCACAAGATAGCCCGTCTTTCGTTTTAGTGGCCTCATGTGCGTTTACGCGAGAAATATATTCCATTACCCTTCAAATTGCGCAAAAGTATAAATCAGGAAACACAAAAGTTCCCGCCCAGTGGTCGTGGCAACGTTATGCTCGAGACAGGCCCCTGAGCTGGCAATGACTGGTGCGGCCAATAATCAATCTGTGAGTGGGCTCCTCGAAGAGGGAACATGCCAACACACACATGTGGGCAGGCGATGAAATGAATGAACAGCACGATCTAGGGAAGAAATCAAGTGAAATGACGAATGTTATAACGCCTCCCCTTCTTATTGATTTGACATAGTCATCGATGTCAGCTGTTTAGCTGGCCGCGGGGCCCTGAGGCCCAAGGTGGTTCTCCATCGTTTGAGTTGTTTTCTATAGATGGTCGGTTCAACGTGAGTGAACGGACTGCGCAGTGCTTTTAGGCATGACTGCTTTATTGTGAAATACGTTGTGTTAGATGATTGGTTGCGTTATTTGAATGTCATTTTATTGTCGAGAAAAACAATTCTCTGAGCGTGCGACTACTTGCAACATACAGGATTTCTGGCATGTATCGTACTGTTAGATCAACTGTGAAAAAAACTCGATCCAAGTGTTTGGCGACATAGTTGCATATACAATTTTGCTCGGAAGTGCTGTATACAAATTTGTATTGAGCATTGATATTTTGCTTAAGGCGTACAACCATGTTGCTTGACAATTCGCTGGGCCAATCTTTACAACGTTTTGCCTGTTTGACAGGGGGCCACGGATCTTTTTATGTGTACGTGGAGTCAGGTGGGACTCAAACATACCTGGATTGGTTTTGCCTGCTCGTAGGTCAGTCCTTACCTCCCTAAAAAATGATTGCTTGCTGTTTTTTTAAATGAAAAAAAAACTCAGGCTGTTCACCCTTTTATTTTCTGCGTCTGACCGGAGTCAGTGATTGTCGATTGGGAACGACTTGCCTTTGTCTCCCTTTATTTACCGTGCCATCGCATGATTTGTTTTGTTATTGATTTGAGTTGGGTTGGTGGCAGTTTGTTCATTCATTTCTCTATTCACACGTTCGCTCGTTTACACTCACATATCGTATCGGTCCAACTTGCCTTTGTCTTTGCGTCTAACTCATCACACGGCGGACATTTCTTAAAGTTACGAACAGTGGCGCACCCACTTGAAACACTATCTTGACATTTTGACTCTAATATCCTGTACTTGAATGCCACACATCTACGCAGACCTGAATGCTACACGACAATCTATCGACAACACACGAAATCGACTTTACATGAATTAATATTGAAATTTACAATAGCACCTCATGTGTTTAGACGCGTCACCTGACCAATTGGTCATTGAAATTTGTACATACTGTGCATGGTCTTTTGAAACTGAAAAAAGAGACACTAAATGAATTTTGCCACAAAACGGGGCATTAAATAATCCGACCTAATGTCGGATTATTTTTTGCATCTATCGAGCTCTACCTCGCGTTCTGTATATGATATGTGTTAGGTATTTTTCAACCAGTGATCATATTTTCAGTGATCGACTAAATCTATTTTTTTTTATCACCAGTTGTCTACGTTCAATTGACACATAAATTGCTTATATACTACAAAAGAGAACTTATATACAACACCGGTGAACTAGGGGCTAATTTTAATTAATTATCCAATAATGTATTTGCTTGATTTTTTTGTATATCTATTTTCTGACATATTTTGCAATTTTTGAGAATTATTATATATAATTTTCTATGTATCCGGTTTCGCTTTACGTCACCGCGGTTTGTTTTTCTTGAGTTATTTGCATAACGAAAATCCCGATGAATAATGCTGGAAGGACATGTTGAATGATTTACGCGCGCCTAATTTGAATTCACTTCAAACGAATTTTGGACTTATTTGCGGATAATTTTGATAAATACCGAAATATTTAAAAGTTTTGTGAGGATCCCGTAATTGCTTTCATCTAATTTTCACTTCTTACGGGAGACGGCCTATCGCGATATATCACACTTGATTTGATGGGCTTCTTGATTCACTCCTTATTGCTTTAACTACTTACAGTTTGTTTTTATGTTTGTTTCTGAAGACCACCTGGAGGCTGTGAAGTTACGCCTTCAAAGGGGCCACATTTTCCTGGCCGCTGTCTGGTTTGGCCGACGTGAGTGACTTTGTCCTTTTCAATCAGCTGGTCGTGACCGTTGGCTGTCAGGCCGACCAACCGTCATTCCAGAGAGGGTCCGTCTTGTGATGTGGCTGTCACTTGTCGGCCTGCCAGGAATTGACAGATGGCTGTCCAAGCGCTTTCTCGATTGCAATGCCAGGGGTAGCCAGGTTGCCGTGCTGGCAGGTATAAGGGCTGATAGATTCGTGCTGGCAGCGCAGGTCTGCGGTAGAATTTCATCCCCGCCCATTGTTTTGTTTATTTCGGTAGCATGGGGCACGAGAGGCGCGGCAAGGGTCGAGTGTCTCAATGGAAGAGTGTGTAAGGGGACTTGAAGCCTTTTGTTATAAAGTGATGATTTAATTTGTATATCAATGAATAATTTTTACTTTAATTTGTTTGCTTCAAAATCCCGCACCGCTGCGTACCAGTGTTATAAAACTTTAGTTTGAGGTTGTTATAATAAGTTATCGGTTGCCAAGGTTTGAATGATGACACTTGTTATTTTATAATATTATTTTGAGTTAAGAACATAGTAAAAGATTAATTCTCAAACGAGCATGATTATTGATTGCGATATTAACAGACACAACAGAACTGAAATGTATTGTGTATATAATCAAATTGAACCGTAAGAAAAACAAAGGAGAAAAGCAATGTAAAAAGAAGCAGCTATGTAAAAAGGAGAAGACCCACCCTGTTGGAAGATACAAAAAAAAATACATTTCAACACTGGAGGAAATATTACACGCATCTATATATGAAATATTCATCACGTATTATCTAGCAAAGTATCACACAGAATTAACAACAACCTATGGAACACCTATATAACAGCTTCGGTCGCCGGTCTAAAGGGGTTTACCTTATCCCAAGCTGTTTTGTTGACGTTGGTCTGTAGTATCGTACAGACCACCGTCAAGTCAAAAAAAAATGAAACCATGTGTTCCCCTCGGACAAATGCCTGTCTAATGTCAGATTCCAGTCCTACAAGGTTTACAAGTGTTTTCAAGTGTAGGAAGGCAACAACAGGACTATTGGCCCAAACTAGCTTGCCTTTTGATAGCAAGAGGGTTAGTTTTGAAGTAGAACGTCTAAAAGGCCTATTGGCCCAAACTAAGTTGCCTTTTGATAGCAAGAGGATTAGTTCTGAAGTAGAACGTCTATGAGAGCTTCGTGCCATTTCTGTTGTTTTTTATAACAACAGGAAAGAGAACCGCCCCGAAAGCGCTCAACATTCAACGGTTTGCGTGTCATCTACCGGCCTATCTGTGGCTTCTTGCACCTCTCGGCTCCACTATGGTTTCGGAAAGAAGGTTGAAGGAGCATATTGGGAAATGCTTACCTTGGCTGCAGCTTGAAACTTCTCGTATAGTTGAGCGACGATTTCGTGTTCCGAAATGTTCTCGGGGATGTTGTCCGTATCACTCCACGCGATGTGTGCTGAGTATTCCACACAGCTAGCTTTCCGGTACTTGAATCGAAGTTCTTGTGGGGAAGGGTTTCTTGGATGGTTGGTGAGAAGCGATACGATGACTGTGTTATAGTTGCTGTCGTATGTTGAAGGCAAAACTCCCTAAGCGAGTTGAGGTGCCAGAGTGGGGGAGCATATGGATAAATCGATATCAGTTTCACTTTCGGGGGTGATTCGGGTGGGTTGTTCGTAGTTGAGAAGGACCAGGTTGTAAGTGTTTATGGTGTTAGCCATTATCACTCCCCTGGGGTCTATTCTCGCGCATTTCCATGTTTTATGGTAACTGTTGAAGTCTCCAAGGAGGAGTATTGGTGAGGGCAGTGGGTTTGGCGATTTGGTCATTAGTGCTTCCGAGAGGTCTTGGCTTCGTGATGAGTAGATGGATACCACTGTTATTGGCTTCGAGACTCATATCTTTATGGCAATAGCTGGGAGTTCTGTCCTCAGGGGAAGGGGGAGGTGAGGTACAATTTGATGGATCATGAGTGCCACTCCGCTGTGAGCAGTCACGTTGGTGTGGCCTTCGCGGCAGTGTATGATATATTAGAGAATTCTGAAAGTTGCGGTCTCTTGGAGTTTGATCTCTTACAGGCCTATCACCAAAGGTTTATGGGTGGCAATTAAGGAGAGTAATTCGTCTCTTGTTTCCGAGTCCCTGTCAGTTTCACTGGAGTGACTAGGTGTTCATTTTGAATGTTGTTCGCACTCTGACCTTGATGATCTTGAGTGGTCGCGGGATTTACTGGAGCTTTTGTGGTGCTCGCGTTTTTGAGTTTGCTCAGGGGTTCCGGGTCGGTAGTGTTCAAGGGAGTGTCTGGCTTCGGTGGAAGGTGGTCTGCTGTGGTTGCTGCGGTCGCGGCTGCGAGTGCTCTTTTGGGAAGACGAAGGTGTGTGCTCTTTGTGTTTGCTTTGTGAGCGAGTGCGATCTTCTTCTGTGGTAGCCTTTTTTATCTGTGTGGGTGGTTGTGTGGAGTGCCAGGTATTTGGGCCAGGTAAGATGACTGGTTGTGCACAAGTCTCGCATATGAGCTTTTCGAAATAGGCGCTGTCAGCGAGACCGTGATCGTTCTCGCAGGTGGTGTGTTCCGTGAGTTGGGTCTGTTAATGAGGGATATTTTCCCTCGCACTGGTTTTCCACGAATGGAGCCGCATTTGAGACAGTTGGAGGTAGTTCTGGGTTTTGATCCTGGCGGGCCGTTTTTTGAGTGTTGTTACTGATCTTTTTGCTCAGTGGCGCCTGGGTATCGGAGGTTTCCTCATCTCTCTGTCTTTTCGTTTTTGTTGTAGTGAGCCTCATTGCGTGGTCGACTGCGAGGGATGCATCCATTTCGTCGTCCTCCTGGTCTCTGCATTAATCATTTTTAGGATTGTGCGTCTCTGGTTCGGAGGCGGTCGCTGGGCTGAGTGAGGTAGCACTGCAGCCAGGTAGGAGTGTTGGGGTCTTGTTACGATGTTGTTCTGATGATGTGTGGATGTCGTCGGGGAAGTTTGGTTGAATTGTCGATTTGACTTCTTTGGCATAATTGAGTCGGTTTGGGTTGTCGTCTTTCCAGATTTGGATGGCTTGTTTCCGTGTAACTCTGCATTCATTTTGTGTGATTGTTATTTCTTTTTGGTCCGTCTGTACTGGGCAGTCGTCTGTCTTGTGGAAGCATAAGCAGTGGTAGAATTTAGGGTGACGGGCTATGCAGTCTTTTCTGTCGTGCTTGCCAGCGCACTTCTTGCGACGTTGGGGTGTATGTGGCTGGCAGTATGCGATGACGTGACCGTATTCAAGGCATTTTTTGTACATTGGGGGCCATGTTGCAGCTGGGTAGGTTTTGGTTCTTCCTTGTTTAATCGGGATTACCATGAATTCCGGTGCGTCGTGTCCTGGGAAGGTTAGTTTGGTTTGCAGTAGATTTTGCGTTATGTGATTATATCCACGTTGCTTGGCGGACTTCGGTAACTCCGTAATCTTCAGCTAGACCTTTAGCAAAAGCACTGAGATCGGTTGTAGGCGTGTAACGGGAGGTGGATATAATTCGTTTGTTATCGTTGAAGGGCTGATGTATTTCAACTGTCTCTTTGAGTTTGTTTATGAGGGTAATCTTATGTATAGTTACTTTGCTCACGTTCTACGACGTAGGCCAGATATTTCTTTCACTGTCGTTGAATTTGTTTCGGTTTTACTACTTTTGGTTGTTTGGGGAGTGACTTCATCATTATAAATGGTTTAGTTAAAAATGCAACTTCACTTGCACCGCTTCCGTTGAACTTTATGAGGAAGTGGATGGGAAATGGTGCCGGTCTCCTATCCCCGGTCATTGTGGGAAGAGCGCATCGAGACTACAGCCTCTCGTCGCCCGACCCCGTGAACTTTCTGATATTGGAGGATCGCTCTCTCCGTCTCCTCCTCTGGGCAATCTCTTTGTCCGGTCGGGTGTCCGTATACTTTGCAATAAAAACAGCGTTGTTCTTCGGATTGGCATGACTGGCGATCTGCCCGTTTGTCGTGGTCGTCCTGTGAGCAGTATGAGCATCTTTGCTTACCGTTACAGTTTCCTCTCGTGTGTCTGTATTTCTGACATTTATAACATCGCATCGGACGTCTCTCAAATGGTGTAACATTGGTTTTGGTGGCGCAGGAGGGAATGTCCAGATATTTTGATTGAGTAGGGCAGTTGAATTTTAGTATTAGGGCTGTGGTATTCTCTCTTCTTGGTGTGATCTTCGGTGCGACCTTTGCTTCGACAACGCAGTCCTCGTATTGTAAGAGTCCAGTGATGTACTCCTCGATTTCCTCCTTCGGGATATCCTCAACGTAGATCAAACCTGAATTTGTAGAGAAAGTCGGGTGTGGCTCTATTTTGCATGGTTTTCCACAGAGTCTGTTTTTGGAGAGAATCGTGTCACTTTGAAGTTTTGTGTCTACTCTGATGGCAAAGCATTTGTCGCCGCTGGTGGTGACTCTCAGGACTGGGCCGCCAGTGAAAGAGCCTAGCTCATTTCGCAGAATGTATGGACAAATATCCGGTCTGTCGTTGGCGTCGAACGTGATCTTCAGGTTTTCTGTAAAGGTAGGACTATTGTTGAACAAGTTGTGTTCATTGAATGGCGTGTATTGCTTCCTCCTTGCAGCCTTTGGAGCTCGGTTAAGATTTTGGTGAGGTGAAGAGTTGTCGAAGTTGTCGTCGGACGTAGAGGTGGGGGTACATGTGTAAGTTGCGGGTTCTTTAGTTGGTTTGTTTTCTACTAGTTCGTGTATATGGAGGAAAATGGTCTTGATAGACCCTCGAGTCTCGTTAAACGGTCGTCAATTGTGCCAGGTTCTGCGGTGAAAACTTCTGCTTCCTGTTCAGAGAGGCCGGTCGCTTGGCTCAGCAGATTCAATATTTCCTGGACGTTTTTGGTCAACTCGTCAATGCGTCCGTCCCTTCAGTTGTCTTCCGCCGAGGTGGCGCTGGTCATCTTGGCGAGGCTGATTTTCTTGCCCGTTCGAATATTGGTCTTCGGTGCTCTGGAGGGGATGATGGTCTCTCCTAAATGTTGTTTCTTTCTACTCCCCATCGGCCTCCTGGTTCGCGCCAGGGGCCAGGGAGTTAACTTTAGAGTCCTCTTGACTGGCTTTACCGAGTTTACTTTAATTTAAATTATTTTAAACAATACAAGCAAACGCGCGGTTTTAGGTCCCAGCACAAACTAGAGACCAGCCTGTACTATGTAGAGGTTTCTCAGTTAGTATTTGGTACGGGAACAAATTCGATTTCCAGTAAAACGTGGTAAAGAGGAAAGGGAAATTCCTGTTCTAAATATTCTTCCTCAAGTAGTCTTAGGAAATCCTGCCGGTACGCGTTGGTTGAAGTAGTTGCTTTAGGGTACACTTTTATAGCAACATATGGTCCGGTATGTTTTCCGACGACGATTACAGGGTGCGGACGTGGTCGGGATAATTAAATAACCTGACAAAACCTGACGCATGTCAAGAAAAAAAAACTGACATTATAAATATAATATTAAAAGGTTTACTTTCTATTTCATGCATTTGGTGACATCATAGAAGTAAAAAAGTAAAGAAAAAATGAATGAAGACCCAATCCGGAACCTTCCCAAGCCAATCTGACAGACAGGGATAAGAATGTCTGACTGCTGACTCTGTCTTAATTTTCTTCTTCATTTCATACTTTACCCTTCATCAGTGATGTTTTGGCAGCAAAACCAATTACAACTTTGTCCATCGGAACAAGATTCTTAGCATCATTTACATTCACCTTTAAAATTCAATACATTGACTTATTAGATAAGTAATTTCTTGATGAAATTCTTCGTTATTTTCTGCACCGCATGCCCAATAAATGGAACCATGTGCTTGTCATTGTGAAACATTTCCGGAAATGGTTGCATAATTGATGCTACATTGATCATTATATCAAGCTTGGCCATAGTTAATTTATCATTTACCTCGTCGAGTACAGTTTTGAAAAATGAACATTTCGGGATTTAGCTACTGAGAAGTTTGGACACAACATGAATATATTTAAAATACGTTTCGTCACGATATTTCCCTTTCCGCAACCTTGCGGTCATCTAACCACCGCGTTCCATTAAATCACAAAGAAAAAACACTACTGCTGGTGATATTTTTGTAGACATCTATTTTTACTGGCGACTCATTGAACAGATAACAAAGGGACTTAAAATTCGCATCAAATTTCTTTCCAGTAGATTGGAACCCGGTTTGATTTGATTTGAGCCTCATTCCCACCAGTAGTGTAAAGGGGTGCGGAAACCGCCCTGCCAAAAACGGGGTACGAAAACCGCCCTCCCAGAAACGGGGTGCGAAAACCGCCCTGCCGAAAACGGGGTGCGAAAACCGCCCTGCTAAAAACGGGGTGCGAAAACCGCCCTGCCAAAAACGGGGTACAAAAACTGCCCTGGATAATTAGTGACTCTATGTATGTTATTTGTGAAGGATTTAGGATGCATGCTTTTTAGTGAAGGAAATTAGATAGATGATAATTAGGATATATGCTTTTAGTGAAGGAATTAGATATAGGACGGCTAGATATTTGAATCTTTTATCGAATGTATTGGTTAGGATGTTTGTTATTTGTTAATGACTCAGACGTTGTACTTCTCTGACGCTGTAGTTATATATTAGGACTGGATGTATGCTTTTTAGTGAAGGTATTAGATAGATAATAATTAGGATATATGTGATTTATGAAGGAATTAGATATAGGATGACTAGATATTTTGAACCTTTTATCGAATGTATTGGTTAGGATGATTGTTATTTGTTAGTGACTCAGACGCTGTACTTCTCGGACATTGTAGTTATATGTTAAGACAAATTGATCAAGTTAGTTACTGATGATAGTTTCCAAGAGCGCAGGTCTTTTGTGACTCGGCTAATGCATTTTGTTAGATTGAATCTCGAGTGGTCTGTTCTATTTAGGTCACGGAGGTGTTGTTGGTTCATAGAGTGTGACGGATGGGGAAGAGGGGAGGGATCAACCGGACTCAGCCGGTGTCCGAACCGCAAATGCTAATGAGCGATTTTATCTCTTGACGCGCGGTCACACAATGATCTTATCTCGAGATAAGAACATCTTGGGAAATTTCAGTTGCCTTACGACATCTTTTCAGATTCCTTTCGGTATCTTTTTGCTTTTAGTTACGATTGGTTACGTACGCTTTGTAAAGATGTATTCTATTTGGTTTTTCTCGAATCTGTATATGATTGGAATATTTTCGTACGGTATGATATATATTACTAGGATTGTTATTGAATGACCCAATAGACATTTTACTACTCAAACCTAATTTAATATGAAAAATCGAAGTACTTATGCAAGAGATATGTTGCACGAATGATTAAATCCATTCGCTTTGTCGCATTTAACGCTGTTCAGAGATTCATCACTAGTCAATGTTAAGAACAAACAGCTACGTTCACGTACTTTTATTCAGATGAATTTATTTTAAAGACAATGAAACACGATTTATTTATACATATATTTGTTAATGAACTACACATTATGGGGATAACATTTACATTGTTTATAAAGAGTATAATATA
>SDVV010003772.1:0-20946 GCA_016164225.1 Gammarus roeselii | reverse complement strand
CAGAAATTACATTGAAGTATTATTGTTGCAAGTTTGATTGTAGACAGCTCAACAGAATTAAATATTCATCTTTTCAAGCTAGTGAGGATTTTGTGCAGCAGGAAGTCCAGGATGAGTCCTTAGAGGCAAATGTGCCACCAACAACAGTTTCTCTCCATAGTGAGATTTCAGTATGCTTTGTAAAATTTTGACTCCAAACAACATTTATATAACCCCACCTTGACAAGGACTGTTGATCACATTTTCCCTGTTCTGGGCATAGCTATGTACAAAATCTGAGGATTATTGTTACCAGCCTGTAAAGAGAAGCTGTTGTCAGCCTATAACGTTCCTACATCTCCTGATTCCTTATCTCCTTGCAGCCCAGTCTCATAAGAATGGTAAATTTGGCCAAGTTTGCATCTCTGATTATCTCTAATCAATATTGGTGGCAATTTTTGCCTTTCTGCTTAAAATTGGCAGTCGTTCACACTGGTTTGGTAGAACTTGGCAAGAATTTGTGGTATACCAACGATATGCAAAACTATTACATTAATACTAGGAGCCATGTCACACCAGATCAAATAATGATGTGTCTGGTGGTGATCCCCATACCGCAACTTGAATTGGAGCACTATGAGGGTAGAGATATATGTTTTGGTAGTAGTGTCTACACTGAATGGTAGGTGATAGAATCCGTTCTCCTTTAGTTTTGGTCAAGATTGGTTGTGCAGTTGTCCCACTGCACTATTGAGAAAACGTCTGTTGCAGCAGATTAATCCATCACAAATGTCTGCAGTCTGTGGTACAATTATCAATAACATCTCTGCTGTTTGTTACTTGCATTTTGATTATATAACAGAGACCATTCAGAAGTCTTGAATCTTGTTTGTATTCAGCGTCCTATTTTGTTGAGATCTTGAACGACTGATTTGGTCAAGTTTTCTACCTTCATCGAGCTCAGACAACACTATTAGAGCAAATTTGGACCTTCATTGAGCTTAGACAACTGGTTTGGAAACAAATATAACTTTCATAAAGCTCAGACAACATTTTTCAATATATAATTGATGACCATTCAGTTCACACAATGCAGTAACTAACACCGTGCGTGATGAGTGAAAGAACGCAAATTTGGGCATGGTAATGCAACATCTGAACACTGTTGAACGTATAGTAACAGTCACGTCCCTAATTTTTTAATTGCTCAATTGGAAGTGCCCTCTGCTTTTGTTCACTACTGTATAGTCTTTTCTCATTTAAGAAGCAACATAAGATTGAATAAGATCACTATTAATTATAGTTAAATCCAATGAGTATTCACAGAGTGTAATGAACTTGGATTTTTGTGCCAGCTGTTTTGTAGTAATGATTATAGATGCCTGCAATGCTACTTGGTATGGAGAGTGTTACTACTGCTACTGCCTACTCGGTTGGAGCCTGATGACCAGACGGTGTCATGCAGTTTAGTCTGCAAGTATTTAATTATGCATGGATGGGAGTTCTGACGCTCGTTCATCACCTCTGAAGTACCTACATAAGTGCCAGGAATAACAAGAAAGTCATTTTTCCATGCAAATATTCCAATTAGTGTAAACAATTATAGTTGAAAGCTGGGATTTATTGTTTATTGCTTTTGTATCACCACATCGTGCCTCTATTGCAGTAATGCAATGATTGACAGGTTTATACAGTTTCAAAAGTATTGGATCATGGCTATGTCTTGATGTAAATACAAAGACATTCATGTAGTGAGTTCTCTTAGGTATTGGTAAGAGATGCAGTAAGTTACTGCATTGCAGTAACAATTTACAATAGTTTCGCAAGATGTTGTTTACTTATGGTGAGGTTAGAGCTTGTATTCAGCGTCCTATTTTGTTGAGATCTTGAACGACTGATTTGGCCAAGTTTTCTACCTTCATCGAGCTCAGACACCTTCATTGGGTAGATGAAGGAATGGTTGTTGATGTGGTCTTTCTGGATTTCTCTAAAGTGTTCGATGTGGTCAGTCACATCGGTTTTGTTTGACAAACTGAGATGTGTGGGTATTCTGGATGGACTGTTAGATTGGTTTTGTAATTTTCTGATGGGAAGGCAAATGCGCGTTTCTGGGGGGGAGTTGTCGGTGACTTCCAAGAGGTGACAAGTGGTGTGCCCCAGGGTTCTGTGCTGGGTCTGCTCTTGTTCCTATTTATTCTATGAGTGTAGCCCGGGGTGATTCCCAGCGGTCGGCAACATGGGGTGACTCCCCACACCCCCCCCCTTTCAGGTGCCAAGAAGCCGTAAATATCACTAATTGACTACGGGACTTGAAAGAACAGGTCTTTGTTGGTAAGTATCAGCTACTTGTAGAAATTTGATATGCACACAGAATTTATGAAAAATCGCCAAAGTGAAGGTGTGTTTTTCAGGTCCCTGATAATTTTGGTTTGGAAAAATCAACATTCCGCAAACATTGATGCTGTGGCTAGAGTTCCCATTGGATTTGAACCAAATTTGGTGGCAATACTTGGAATATGTTGAAGTTTGGTGCGTAACAAGGATTTTGGAAATAAATGTAAACTTTTGTAGATCTATACAAATGTACAATGGGGGGAGAATCACCCCAGATGAAAAAAACAATCTGGGGTGATTCCCCCCTTTTTTTTATGAATATCTTCCTTTTTCTTCAATAAAACCTAATTAAATGCCATTCTTCACACATATAATGACATCTGGAAGTAAATGACCCATCAATAATGACACCACAGCTAATTTCATAATGCGTAACTAATTTTATGACTCAATGTTTATAACACATGGGGACAAGTCTAGGCCTAAGTGTTAACTTATGTTAACGCCCAGGAACTATATTTTTTTTCAGCATATTTTCATATCAAAATAGCAATACCTTACCTAGCATGACTTGTATTCATGTTAATGCAATTAGTTTGCTATAGAATTGACGAAATAAATTTTTTACTTGTTGTACTGTATTATTAAAAAGATAGTTTTTTCGTAATATTTGCTCATTTACTGATACTTTAGGATCATAATTAGTTCAAGATGTAGAGAAATGGCTCCCAGTAAAGTTAGATTGCAATTATTGACAAAAAACTTTGTTTCCCCTGCTGAAATCGGAAAAAAAATTCTTCAACAGTCAAGTATGATGGCAGCAAAAGACAAGCATAAAAAAAGACCTATTGGACGTAATATTTCATTATAAGCATATTATTTATACTAATATAGGCATGCTCTTTCTATTGGTACTCTCAAACTTTTAATTTTTGTTTCAATTATTGATATATGCAGGGTGCGGGAAATCACCCTGTTTGGTGCGAGAAATCACCCCCGATTAGGGGTCATAGCTCGCTGCACGGTTTTTCATTAATAACTATTTTTTTGTTGATGATAAAATGTTGAAACTTACAGTGCTGCATGGTCATAATAGTAGCTATGCACATGGTAGCTAAATACAAAGTTTCTGGGCCGCATACTTTTAGAGTTATTTCAAAGTATGTGGAAAATGCGGGGTCACCCCTGTTGACGCTGATTAAAATAAATAACGTTAGGGTTTAGTTTGAATGTCATCATAACTGAACTGAGATATATTATTTCTGTTTGAGCTTGTTCAACAATTGTACACAAGACACATTTGATGGGCATGGTGGTCTTATGTAATTGTTTGGCTGAGTGGAGTAGACTAAGGTGATCAATCAAGGCTCTGCAGTTTTTTTAGTCAGGGGGAGATGGTTACATTCAGATCTGGTAAAGTGTGGGCCAATTTTTCATTGTTCTGTGGATTTTGAGCTGCCTGCTGTTTGAGAGAGCTTTGTATATTAGCACACATGATCATTCTTTCAAGCTGGTAGTTCCTTATTGTCAAACAGACAATAAGCACTCTTTTATTTTGTCTGGATTCAGTCTTGGGACAACTGACCTCTGATTTGGAACAATTTGATTATGTGTTGGTGGCTCATAGAGGACCTTTCTTGAGCAGTTGGCAGAGATAGTTCATGGATTTTGCTAGACCCAATGAGTTTGAGTTTGGTGTATTGTTTGTGTTTTTGTCAGTCCTGTGCAATGATGACCGTCTTCAGTGTAACTTCTGTTGACTTTTAAGTGCATTCCAACTAGTGTTTTGTTGCAGTATTTTTAAATGGCTGGATTGACTATGAGAGACAGGATCAATTATGACATTGTTCAAATTATTAGGGGATTCCACCATGGTATCTCACCTTGATGGCCTCAAGACTGCTCAACAAGCCATCACAGCCAGTGTGCAGAGCAAGGCATGAGGCACAAATACAACAGCACACCAGAACCTTAAACGCACGACAAGAAAACAATGGTGCTAAAAGATCCAGGAATTTGTGCTTCAGGCAACTTATCACACAGTGGTTTTGTTAGTCACAACATACTAAAATGATGTGCATATACACATATACATACAAACATTAAAAATATACACTTACATACTCATAACAATGTGCTTACATACATTTGGCAATGAAGTTTCTGGACTGATTAGATTTGGGTGTTCTGAGAAGGTTCAGGCACATGGTGAGGATGGACGAAGGGAGATTGGTAAAAAGGGTGATGAAGGTGGAGGTGAGTGGATATAGACCCAGAGGTAGACCACAGTTTGTGTGGATGGATGGTGTGAAGCAGGCATTAGGAAGGAGAGACTTAAGTGTGCAGGTAGCAAGAGAGCATGCAATGTAGAAGTGTGAGGGGAGAATGGTTGTGAATGGATGATTTTTTTAATGCTCTCTTGATGTGCTTTCCCAACCTTGAAATCTTGTTGAAATGTGGCAGGGGTAAACCAGTCACACTGTTGGGCCCTGCTGCTGTCACTGACCTTTGACCGCACTCATGACCCAGAGTGTGTCGTGCGGTCTCCTGGCTGGACCATTTTGTGCAAAAGAACTAAATTGTATGAGGGGAGTGTGAGGTGTGCTTTGCTGCCTGCCACCCCTCTTTCTGGGGGTATTTGACCTAGTATTTGTATATGTATATGTTCTGAAAGTTTTGTCAAGATTGTTGCATTTATATACTCCCTAATAGTTTCTGACCTGACAAAAGAGAGAGAACTGGCAGAGAACATCGTTTCACTTTCAGTTACTTACATCAACTGGTGACTTTTGAAATTTGCTCTTTCAGAATCATGGACGAGGATCCTCCTACAGTGAACAAGTGGGATGGAAATGCCATAAAAAATGCACTGGATGATGCTACAAAAAGTGTGAGTACCTTTTTGCATTGCCCACTGTAACTTATGTAACAAGTATCTATCAATACAAACTTTTCCTTCTTTACTGTTCTTGCTGTTCTCATCCATGAGATTCCCAACACTGAGGGTAGATCTCATGCATGTTTTTTTTTTTTTTCTGCCTCTTTTTACTTTTCCCCTTCAACAGGACGACTGCAAATCTTTGAAACTCTGGTAGGGTATGTTTAATGTTGATCCCCCTTACTGCAACCTGAATAGTGATGTGGCCATATGGTCTCAGCTCCTTAAGAGTTTCTGTACTTCCTGTGGCACCCGTGCTTACACTTTACTTTTGCGTGCAATGGACATTGACTTGACGTTTTAGTGAAGCTCACTCTAATAAAGAAAGATATTGTTCAAATTGATGCCACATTGGTTACTGGTTTGATGTTTAGGGCCAGAAAGATAGTAACTCCACCATGCTAGAGAGCCTTGTCTATCTAATTTGAAACCTTGCACTACAGTAGAAAAAAAGTTATAGGTAATGTCTTTTTACCAGCTCCTAAACAAGTAAATCTCTCTCACAGTCTCATTGACAACTAACAAATTGTTTATGCATAAATTCTGCTTGCTTGAAGAATTTATATTTTCTGTTATTTTTATGGGAAATGAATTATCTGTATTAAAACTTCAAAATGCTTTCA
This sequence comes from Gammarus roeselii, assembly GCA_016164225.1. NCBI lineage: Eukaryota > Metazoa > Arthropoda > Malacostraca > Amphipoda > Gammaridae > Gammarus > Gammarus roeselii. Next base: position 15,072 of record SDVV010003772.1, on the reverse strand, counting down.
TCAAACTTCTAGCTGCCTTGGACAAACTAGTACAAAAGTTGGGCTAGCTATGTTTCTAATACACTACAACATGACAAAATCTAAGCCCAATCTAATAAAAAATCACAGAATCTGGCTTGGATTCTCATTTACATTTTAACACCATCTCCCCATACGCCTAATCATCCATCAGGTTCACAGGCTGCACAAAGTGAACACCCTAATTTGCCTTCAGACTCCTCTTTTTCACTTTTCACTATCTCTACTTCTTTTCCTAATCATAAATTTCCTTCAACTTATTTCAAACTTCCTTGTAACAACTCTCCCAATATAAAGTCATAGCAAACTGGTCTTAATTTTATTTTTTAGGTTGGTATAACAGTCAAGGCATGTTCTTTCTTTCATGCAACCTTTTCTTAGGGCTTTTCATTTCTATTTGTTCCAGTCAGGCTGTTCTTGTGCATGAAATTCCCTACACTTAGTGTAGATCTCATGCATTGGATCCACATTTTCTGTCTCTTCTTTATTGTGCCCCTCAGCAGGAATTGGGTGGCTTAGCCTTTGGCACCTTAAAGATGTCAGCAAACCTTTGGGGCTCTGAGGCTGGGTAGGTAGTGAGTTTATCCTCACTGTTTTTTTCGGGAATGCTGGAACCATATGGCATTGAGGAGCTCCAGTACCATTGGCGTTTGCCTTGCAAATAACATTCACTTAACTCAGGAGTAAACCTAACATGTACATATATTAAAAAATTGTAATAACTTGATACAGCACTCTTTGCTGATTTGACTTTTGGCACCAGTTGTTCTTATGCCAAAGATCCCCTACTCTGGGTAAACATTATGCTAAACTATCACACCTTCTCCCCTTTTGACAAAGCTCCAAGTGCTTGTGAAACCTCCCACAATGTTGAGATGGTCTTTATAGATGCATGTTATGGGAACAAACTGCATGCAATTCATGTTGATACAAGATTGACTATATATTTGTGGCACCACTTTCATGTTGAACTGCATTCCCATTTGGTGGTTTCGGACAAATATCTTGAGGTTTTGTTGGTTCTGAAAGCTTTTCACAAACTTCAGAATTATTTTGAGACTAGATTACTTCAAAGCTGATCAAAACATTTATTCGACTTGAACAGTTTTTATCACTCATGTCATAGGGACTGCACTTTAGATACGAGGAAACAGATAGTGCTATATTGGGTGATGCCTCATGTGAACTGTCCAAAGCCCTGCTTTTGTTAGTGACGAGGCTGTCATTTTAACAATTTAAGCAAAATGTAGCATGTCTAATTTGAGCATGACATCAAAACAACAAGGCTTCCTCAACTGAGCAGGAATTTTGGCAATTTATTGCTAAATTAAACAATATTATACCTAGCTACTTATAGGGTAGGGTATAATTTTTAAATTGTATCAAAATAATTCCTTCATGCCCATTTTCAAATCAATTGAATATGTTTTTATGAAAAGGAATGGGTATACAAAGCTTCTTATTGTCCAAACCTAGCTGATCATTTCTTGTCTAGTTCTCCATACAACTTGCTTAGGAGCAATATATGCTTGAATATGCAACAGCTTTGCCAATAAGGTATGGGTTCTAGTGTCCCATTGCTCAACTCAAAGAAAACAACCATATTCAAGCTCGACTTCATGTTATTTTGAAAGGAATTTTACTTCTTCCTAAATTGACTGAACTTAGATATTTTCAATGGGCTCTCTACACTTTTTATGCAAGGACTATGATTCAAAATGCCATTGCTTCACAATTACTATGATATAAAGGTTGGCAATACATCTAAATGCTATGGTTTGCCAATTATAATAATTCATGGTTTAGTCTGATGCAAGTTTATGCAACTGTTATGAATACTGTTAATGGCTCGTTAATTCTTGGTTATCATGTAATATTATTTTATCAGGCTTCAGATATTATTTTGGAACTGAATCAATTGTATGTTACTTTTATCCAGGTAATGATGAACAACATCTGCAGTGTGGAATGTTTTAGACTCATTGATGGGCGCCTCATCATCTCCTCACTGGCCGTGGGCTTCTCACTCTTTGCTCTGGCCTATGATTATTTCTTCCCTTTCCCTCTCTCAAGGTAAGCAGCTAGCTACTTCAAAATCATTTGTTTTGTGATAGGCAATTGATGATCTATATTGCTACTACTTTACATAAGACTATCTTCTGAGCAATTGTGTAAGGGAATGTCTTGATACTGGAAAGTTTTTTCCCAGCTTTATAAATGGTGAAACATGTATATACATATCAAAGTAGCTTCTTTCTCTATTTTTGTGATTAGCATAGTTTATTCTACTTGGAATCTAACTTGCAATTTGTAGCTTGTGTGCCCTTTGTATGCCATTTTATATAAATGACCCTGCCATTGAAATCTGCTCTATACTGCTCGAACTTTTTATTAATTATGATTTTCATTCTTGAATTCCCCAGGACTGCCCTACTGGTTTGTGTTATTTGCTACTTCATCATGTCTGCCATCCTCACCTGGCACACTTCCTCCGTTGAAAAGGGCACCTTCGCCACCGTCCTCAATGTTGACCCAAGCGGGATCGATCCCAACGACTCATGGAGTGCGTCATCTTCATTGAAAAGGTTGGTGTAAGCTATTTGTTGCTGCCATTTCAGATGACATTGCTCTCTGTATCTGATATACCTTCTTTGAACACAATTGCACATGATTTTATCTTCTTATTTATAAGGAATTTTGGTTTGCAGGTAAAAATCAATGACATGACTAAAAGCAATTTTTCTGGTTGACTGATGTAAAGCGCACATTTTCTTGTTGAAAGTCATGGCAAAGATGTTGTCAAGATGGGAACCAATGACTGACAACTAGCATTAACATTGCATACTGTTCTTTGCATCTAAGCTCCAAAGTTTACAAGTATCCAGGGTATCAAGAATCTAGGGTATAGAAGCTTTTTTTTTTACTGTATCAAAATTAGAGCCAGCCACTAACAGTATTGTCTTGCAAAGGGGAAAGCTTCCAACTTGTAGAGATTGACTACCATCTCTTATGAGCAAGGTGGGTGAACCTGGGGGTATCCCAGGTTCATCCACCTTCCCGTGTGATCCTTGTTGATCACCAAAATTTCATTTTCACAATGTGTAAATAAGTTTTGATAAGAAAGATCCCCTTTTAAGTTTGTGGTTCCATCCCCCCCTTAGTGCACAAAAAGGTGAGCCTCCCACTGACACCGGGGTTTGCAATTAGGATCAAAACCAATTGAAATTCAAAAAAGGGTCAAAACGTTGCTACAAAAATGGTAATAACAAAGAAAAATATGTACAAAAATATTCAACTTCAAGTCTATTTCTAAAGCTATATTTAGGTTCATCTTTAAGGAGGTATATAAGTATAATTATATACAAAACAGCAATTTATATGTAAAGAAGGCTCCGCCATCAGTCACCCAGAACCCCGGGTGGAAGCTGAGGATCTAATGATAGGCAGGACCAGGTTCCATCGGAGAGGGGCTGGCAGCCCCTCTACCCTCTAGATTGGGGTGGATGGATGATTATTCATTTTATAGATCATTAACACTTTATTTTAGTATTTCTTCTTTCTTGGGCTCTATTATTTTCCTCTGCCCTTTTTTCATGATGATGGATTTTGCATTGTTTTTTATTTATGTATCGAGGTTGGTTGAGACAAGGTCACCTAGGTAAGGTGGGGGTACTCGTGAGACCCGCGGGACTCAGGGGACCCGGGATTTCGGGAACCCGGGGGACTTGGAAGACCAGGAGGATTTAGAGGGACCCACTTGGACCCGTCTGGAGCCTTTTGGGACACTTGAAATCCTTTGGGACCCTCTTGAGACCCTTTGGGACCCTCTTGAGAAACTGTGGGACCCTCTTGAGGCCCCTCTGAACCCTGGGACCCCTGCTTCCCTCTCATCACCCTGTAAAACCCATACACGGAAAAATGTATAAGTGAAATGCTTGAGTAGAAAATTAATTATTACCATCCGCGGATTACTGGCACAGAAGGTGAGGGTCACGTCGAAGCTTGGTCGAGGTGCGTCGAGATCAGTCGAAACATGTTAAGGCAAGTTGAGTTGGACGCGATGAGCCGAAACTGGCCGAAATGATTCGAGACAAGCCAAAATGAGCTGAGACGAGGGGTCTCGGGGGACCCGGGGAGCTCGGAAAGACCCGGGGGACTTCGATTACCCTTCGGGATTCATCGGGCTCTTTCGGAACCCAAGGGACCTATGCCCCCCCCCCCACACCTTATCCTCTTGAACAATTTGTGCGAAATCGAAAATATGAGCAGTTTTTATGTCCATGACTAACCTGCTCTTACTTTCTTCTTCACGATCCACAATTTTGTCATGTATAATAAAGCTAGTGTATTTGTGTGGGAGTTTCGGTTTGTGATTTTGTGAATAGTTTTTTTTTCTTCAGTCTGTGCTCGCTCGCGCGTGCACGGACCATATGTAGTTTCTGGGGTTGACCTGGACTGCGTAGCCATAAACCCTCTGACTCGTTGTGGTTGGAGTTGATCTAATCCGTGAAGCCTTAGACCTTGTACCAATTTCGACGATACCATCTGTGCGCACTGGTACGCGTGCATAATACACCTGGAGTTCTGAGTGGTTGGAGGCGGGGATTCGGTTCGTCTGAGTCTTTATCTTACCTGAATAACTGAATTGTACGGAACTAACTTTGTCCGTGTAGCCGTAAACCTTGTACCAGTTCCAACGATGATACCTGTGCGCACTAGCGTGCGTACATAGTACTCTTGAAGTTCTAAATGATTGGAGGCAAGGATTCGTTCGTCTGAATCTTGCCCTAAATAAATGGAGAGTACTCTGCTTGACTTGGACCGTGTGACGGTCTAGGTCGTGTTGCGTTGCTGTCGGAGCTGATTTAATCCGTGTAGCCGTGAACCTTGTTCTAGTCTCGCCGATGCTACCTGTACGCACTAGCGTGCGTACATATTACTCTTGAAATTCTAAATGATTGGAAGCGGAGGTCCGTTTCGTCTAAGCGTTTCTCTTACGCACACCAACGTGCGTCTGACTGCTAATATTATCAAGTTTTTCTAACTTTAAAAGCGTTGTCTTTTTTCGCACACTGAGGCGTGCATGTCTACTGGAATCCATGATCATCGAGCCCTAGGGGGGAACCTATTATGACTCGCGTTGAGGCTCTGGTGGAACAGAGTATCGAATCAAAACAAATCTACTCAAGAGTTTCAATACAAATGTATCAATGTCACAGAACAATAAACTCCTCAGAACATTCTCATTGACAGGTGACCTGATCCAGGCCGTGAACGATGACACAAACGATCACATCTTGAAGCTAACAACGGGTATGCTCGAAATACAGAATACCATAAACAAACATAATAAAATGTTGGGCCTTCCCGAGCTGGAGACTGAGGGCTGCTCAGCGCCCTCCAGTGCAATCAAGAAACGTCTCACCAAACTAGAAGATGGTCTTGCAACTGCGAACAGCCAAATTAAGTAGTTGATTAAGAGGGTAGAAGCTCCGCCTCCAACCCCAGTGGTAACATCACTCTCCCCTTATCCAAAACTCATCACACCTGAACACCAATAAATGCAAAGAGAAAACAATATTCCGATTTGACGACCACAACCTATTCAAAAGCGACCCTAAATTTTCCCAACACTTGAAAATCATCTCAATGCCAAGGACAGACCGGTATTCTGCCCTTACAATTTACGAGAAGAACAGGGCTCCATTACTGTCCTTCCACTCCTCAGCACCACCACCAGCGGGAGCGAAAGCTTCACCATCAAAGTAGATACAAAACTTCAAAGCAACAATATACTCTCCAAGAGCAGAATATGCCAAAAGTCATGCACAACATACCACACCCAACTTACTCCATGAGTTCAAAACTGATTTACATCGAGTCATCTCCCAAAGAAGCAACCTGATGAGTTTACCACCGGACTCGGTCACTACGAAGACTGTCTGGTTGAAGCAAAAATCGTACAAAAAATTACACAAAAGGAAACACCGCCACAGCCATTCTGCTGAAATTCAACTGCACTACCCCACCTAACTACATAGACATAGGTTAATCTGATGCCAAAACAAAGGTTGCACACTTCACAGACGTCCTATACGATATTACAAATGCCAGAACTACGGACACACGAGCAGAGATTGTCACGGCAATCTCTCGGTTGGGTAACGAGAGGCTACGGCCTCGATGAACTCCTCCCAGGCTGACCCTCTCACACAAGAAAAAAGACCACCAACATTCCCTACTCACTGTCTCGTAACGCTCGTAGACAGCGGTGCAAGCAACGTTGCTCCCTCAACGAATCCATTCGTTTTGATGAACTCGCTCTCACAACAACTAGGAAGTAAATCGGAATTCGTGAGGAAAAGAAGTATCAGGCCCACGTCACAAAACTTGAAGGAAGTAATGCGATACAAAAAGTACCTTCCTAGACAAACACAAAATAACTTTTGAATTACATGTCTCAACGATACCAAACGAATGATATACACTTCCTGCTACAACCCCACAATGGACCTGAGCGCTTTTGCAGCAGGTTCGGCAAAGGATTACGGAGTTACCAGAGTATCTCTAGCCACATGGATCAAATCACGAAACGCTCGTTCTACCGCATACCAAGCCACTTTCCCAAGATCTGACGCACCGGAATTGATAGTAATCCCGGGTATCAGATACCGACACTAGGCCGAATCCCCCCGAAGAGGGGTGGCCGACGGCACGGCGCACTTCCCACTCCCCTCACACACTCCCCTCATTCACTCCCCTCACACACTCCCCTCACACACTCCCACTCACACAACTTAGCCCTTTTGCGCTAAAGGGTTCAGCCGAGAGACCCCGCAACACACCCTTCGGGTCATGAGTGGGGTCCGAGGTCAGTGTTGGCAGCAGGGCCTGGCAGTGTGATTGGTTTACCTCGTCTGCGTCATGATGACCGGGCCTCCACCTGCCCACGACCATCCCGTTTCTCCACGAAATGCCAAGGGCTGGAAAGCACATCAGGGCAGCATCAAAAATCATCCGTTTAGTCAGTTTCCACTCAGTGCACGCTTTCAACTACCTCCACACTAGTCTCTCCTCCCTAACGCCTGCTTCACACCATTCATCCACCCAAACTTTGTTCTCCCTCTAGGCCTACATCCACTCTCATCTGCCTTCAACACCCTTTCTACCAATCTCTCTTCATCCATCCTCACCATGTGCTCAAACCATCTCAGAACACGCAAATCAACTCTGTCTTCTAACTGCTTCACCATCCCCGTTCTAGCTCGCACCACGTCGTTATTGATCCTGTCTCTCGGTGTCAGACCAGCCATGCTCCTTGAACATTAGAATCTCGAAGACATTCAACATTCTTCTGTGCTACCCCCCCAATCTTAGACCTGTAGAGCTCTGTTGGGACAACTAAACCCTCATGCAGCCCTCTTGCTTATACCCTCAACGTCCCACAACTCATTACACTTTTCAGTGCACCCAACACTTTACACCCTTCTTTCACTCGTGACTTCTTCAGCTTCCACTATTTCAGTGTTTTCCACATGGGAGCCCAAATACTTGAAATACTGAGCTTCCTCCAATCTCCAATAACTCTCCATTTAGAAATACACTAATTCAGCTTGCATTGAAATTCCTCACGCATCTCATTGCTTTATTTACACACAAAGCTTCCTTCTCTGATAAACTCTACCAAACACTGACGCTGGCGTACACAGATTCTCTTCTGAATCTGCCACCAGTACCGTATCATCCGCAAACAGTAACTGGCTCAACTGCCAACTCCGTCCATTCGTTTCCAACAGTTCCAAGCCGCGACTCAATACACTCGCGTTCACCTCCCTGACCACTCCATCCATGTAGGGATTGAACAGCCAAGGAGACAGCCTTGTCTTAGACCCCCTTTCACTGTAAACCAATCACTCGCCTCGCTCCCCACTCTGAAACATGCTCTGCTGTCAACATAGGATTTCCACCCACTCCATACAAACGTCACACCCTCCACAGTGCTTCCCTGTCAGCCCTGTTATAGTTCTTTTCCAAATCCATGAAGGCCCAGAACACATCCATTCCCTTTGCAAGATACTCCTCACAGACTCGTCTTACTGCAAAAATCTGATCGGCACACCCTCTGCCACTCCTGAAGCAACACTGTTCCTCTCCAATTGCGTTATCAGAACACAGTCGTAATCCTTTCGATCTGCATTCACCTGCACAACTTTCTGACCACACGACTGATACCTCTCGAGTTGCAGCACTTGCGTTTATCTCCCTTGCCCTTGTACTGCGGAACAATGCAAGCACTGCGCCGTTCAATCTGCACCACGCCCGCTACAAAACACAGGTTCAGCAGCCTCCCTAGCCATTCAACAATCACTACGCTACCCCTTTTCATGCACTCGGTCGTAACACCATCCAAACCGGGGGCTTTCATTACCTCTACCGCATCCTGCACTTCTTCCCTAGCAATATCAGCTACTACAAGTCTCTCCATAAACCGGCATCCGTGCACCAGCACCCACAGCAACAATGTCAGCCTCTCTGTCATCCTTAGCAATCAACAACTCATCAAAGCACTTGGCCCACTGTATCCTGTGAAACACCACTTACCGTCAACAACTGGCTGTTTTCATCTTTCACCGCCTCCTATATATTTCTCCCTTCTCACCCTCTTAACCTCTTTCTTGAACAACTTTTTCCTCTCAAAATTCTGGTACAACAGTCTACCCCACCTGGGATCAGTGTCCCTTTGGCTCTCCTCACCACTCGCTTTACCTCTTTCCTCTGCTCATTATAGTTGTCATTGGTCACCACCAACTTTGCTGGAAACCATTGCTGAAGAGTTTTTTTTTCTTCTCCGCCACCGCTAGTTTGACCTCCTTTTTGCTCCACTCGCAGCCTCTCCGTTTGCACCCGCTCACTCGGAGCACACCACACACATTTTTCGAACATCTCAACAAGGCATCTCTGAACGTGAACCATTCTTCCTCCACATCATGTAGGTCCTACCCTCTCACGTGTCATATTCCTCTCATAATGCCTTCTGGAACTCCTCAGCTCTGCAGTTCACATTCAGCTCACTCACCTTACCTTTCTCTCTTCCCCTTCCCCCAACGTTCCACTCTTAAGCATCCTTCCACAAGCAGATGGTCTGACATTCCTCCACCCTCCCCTGTCAACACCTGCATATCCAATAGCTTCCACACCACTCTCCTTGAAATAAGCACGAAATCCGAAAGCGCTCTCTCCTCCATTGCACCATGGTGGAGACGACCAGCTCCTGCTCGTTGCACAGACCTATTTGTATGTCTCTACTGTCATTTCTACCAGGATCCTCCCTGTTACATTTTCCATCACTACATCTCCAACTCTCGCATTTAGGTCGCCCAGTAAAACAACATTGAAATGACTTCCGAAACTCTCGATACACTCGCTCAGGTCAGTCCAAAATTGCTCCCTCTCCTCCTCACTCCTCTTGCTAACAGGTCTGTACGCACTTACAAATGCCCATTTTTCTACTCCTAACTTGAATTTCACCCACATCAATTTTGTGGACACCTGATCAGTTCAGTAATGCTACTAGGCAGTCGGTCACTTGATATCAACACCACACCTTCCCGTGTCTAACCTTCCTCCTCGCCCGACTTTCTTCCACTTACCACTCCAAACTCGCACTCGCCCTTTAACTTCGTCTCACTCAGCGCCAATACATCAAACTTCCTCCTCACAAACATCTCACCAATCTCTCTCCTCTTTGCTTCATTCATATTACAATCACGCACATTCAGCAACCCTACCAATAGGGTTTGAGAGGCGTGAGCCTCTCCTCCTCCGCTCTTCTCGCAGTCTCTTAATGAGAATTCTACAGAGGAAGGGATTCCTAGCTCCCTCGCTCCGCCCCTTATCAGTCACCTTCTACGACATGTAGGGGTTGCAGTAGCCGATTCTAACACCCCTTTATGGCTCACGTTGAGGCTCTGGTAGAAATGAGGCCCAAATCAAATCTAACACCCCTGCTACGGGGTGCAATCCCGTGTGAACCAGGGAAAACGTGAACCTAACTAGTTGCGATATGGCCTGTAATGTGCAAAAAAAATGCCTTGAATAGGGCCACGTTAGCAAATATTGCATGCCGCACATATCCCAACGTTGTAAGAAGTGCGCCGCCGATCATGACAAAAAAAGACTGCATAGCCCTCCTTCCATTGTTTAGGCGACCTCGACTACCAAATATACATGGACCAAAAAGCAATACCAATAATGCAGAACAAACGCCGAGTCAAACGTAAATCCAATTCACCTGAACTAAGCTGGAGCAGTTGAATCTACAAGAAAACCCAACCCCTCAGTCGATACCTATGCACCGTCAACATCATAACCTGGAAATGAGGCTCAAATCAAGTCAACACAACCTAATAATATGACCTCCATTAATCTCTCTAGTAGAATCACTACCACACTCAGCCCAGCAACCGCCTCCACAACTGAGCGCCTATTATGACTCACGTTGAGGCTCTGGTGGAAATGAGGCCCAAATCAATCAATCACAACTGAGTTGACCGCCCTACGGGGGAGTCTGCATTAACTTCGCGTTGGGACTTCGGTGGAACATGGAAGCATATAAATAATAATAATAATTCACAACTGACGTGAGAGGCCCTAGCAAAGAACCTGCCGGCGCCCAAGAGGATAGTGCGATGGATACTGCCTCCTCAGTCGACCACGACTTGAGGTCCACCAGCACCCAAACAAAAAAGCGAAGTGATGACGCCACTGACGTGCGACCACGAAGTGCCCGACGCCTACTTGCCACAAAGTAAGAAAATCGGCAACAGCCCACGGACAACAGCACGACTTCGGTCAGTCTGAACAGAGACCACACCCAGCTAAGCCCAAAGTAAGAGATCCTACCCTCGGCTCGCGTGCACGACACCAGAACATCTCGCCAGCGAAAACTATCATCGCCTGCGTGAGGACGCGCTCATAATATCACGTGAAGAACTTCTACCCGAAATCACTAATCAACCATGTACCTCAGCCGACCCAAATATCCTACTGGCAGCTACTCCGCCAACAAAAATTCAGAAAAAAAAATCTATAGAAGATCCGCGCGTTTGCTCAAGAATCAAACTCAAAGAGCGGACACTCTCATCCTCTTAGAAGAGCACTCACAGCCGCGACATTTACGTAGATTCGCGTGAATTCTTTACTTTCTTCTACGCGCTAGTACGCGAATATGCCACCATTGGAATATGTACTTGATTTCACCCCGATAAGACTAATATTTTCGCACTCGAGGCCGTGCGAACTTACCTGAATCAGGAACGGTCGCTCCCTACGGGGAGCCTATTTTGACTGCGTTGAGGCTCCAGTGGAAAAATAGCTCAAATCAAATCTAAATATTTTTTAAATAATTCCATAATTATTAATATGTGACATCCATCTACCTTGTAATACTTTTTTCTCTGGCAAGCAGTTTTCCTTGAAATTTATCGATTTATTTTATTGCAGATTTGACACTGTCTATCATCTGACGCTAACGTTCAAGTGTGGAAAGTCGAAACAACAGCGCGAGTCGACAACAGCAATGCCCATCGAAAGATACTTTGATGTCAACGGAAAACTCCTCTACGATAGAGTGTCGCGTGAAGTCATCAAGCTGCACGATGAAATTGTTGGCAAGATGAACTAGCAGGCAGTGGTGCAATTTGGCAGATGGCACTTGTTGAACGCTGCTACGTTGGTGCAGTGGGGCTTTTGCGTCCTTTCAGTTTGATGCTTGTTCTTTGAAAGGTCTGAGATGATGACTATTATTTGAGTAACATTCCTGAAGTGTTCTGAAGTAATCCTGAAACCAGTTCAGAAATGACTCTAAGGATATTAAACTAATGTGTATACATTAGCTAGCTGCAGTTTTTGTCTTCTTTGATTATAAAAATAAGTTACAATGCGTCTTTTTATGATTGAAACGTAGCCCACATCTTTTGATTGCTCTTGATTGAAAGTACGAGTTTAGCAATTGACACGTCAGTCAAAAATGCCACTGGTGCGGTAAGCAAAAACCATGCAGTCTATGACTGCTTTTCTTCTGGTGATATTTGAACTACGGTAGATGGGAAAACCAAGGCTTTAGTTCCTGTTCTTTAGGGAAGATTGTTGCAACAGAATTAAGTGAGGAGGTGATTAAATCAAAGCTTTCGTCAATCTTTGATACGCAGTATATCACATTTTTATATCATGCTGATGGGTCTTAGTAGATTTCCTCCAAATATTTTGTCAAGCAGGATTACAAAACCTGGCATACGCAGTCGATACTGTTTGAAGGTTCAAGGTAGCTAATCACTGCTATTTCGTGTGTATCCTGAATATGAGCAATATCACGCGAACGACGCCCCCTTGTTGACTGACTATTTCCAGGGAATAAAATAACCATGTGTTACCGACCTTGACATGAATGATTTGAGCCTCATATCCACCTGAGTCTCAACGTGATTGATTGATTGATTTGGGCCTCATAGTCTCAACGTGAGTCATATTAGGCTCCCCCGTAGGGCGCAGCCTTGACCTAAAAGGTCCGAATCTTTGTGTTGGTCCGGTGAAACCTGGAAGCAACTACTACTACTTTGTGCCGGTGAAAAACGGGATCGGCGGCCTCTTGTATCATTGCGGAACAGATCGTTCACGATACCATATTTGCAGGTGGTGTCGTATGCCTTTTCCACTTCAGAAAAAATGGAAACCACACTTTCCCTTCGGACGAACGTGTATCGAATGTTAAATTTTAGTCGTACGAGACGATCTGTCGTTGAGTGGCAACAACGGCCGCCGCACTGGATGTTCTTGAGACCTGCGTGTATTTCGAACTCTTCGACGAGGCTCGAGTTATTACATTTTCCACAGTCTTGCAGATTATGCTGGTAAAGGCAATTGAGCGGTAGTTACGTGGGTCACTGACAGTTTCCGGGTTACATTGTAGGAATGATTACCGATTTTGCGACCAGAAGTCAGGGAAAAAATAATTTGAATTCATTCTGTTCAATACATTTAGTAGGTACTCTAAGGCACATCACCTTCACGGAAATTTTTGATGTTTACCCGGATCGGCCGAAGTGAAGTTTAACGAGTATGGGCAATAGCATACTGTAGTTCGCGGGTTGAGAATGATATATCATAAAATTCTTCGTTTGTGCGAGTTTTAGGTTGATAATGTTTTCTTTCTCGTGTTGTAATTTTCGTTTGGAAAGCTCATATGTCGCTTGGAAGGTGCATATTAAGAATGAATGGCACTTGCATTCTGAAAGGATGTGGTTAGGTCGCTCATCGCGTGGATACGTCTGATTTTTTTTTACCACCGTTGCTGTCTGAGTTGACTTTGCCCGTGTAGCCGTAAGCCTTGTACTAGTCTCGACGATGCTACCTGTACGCACTAGCGTGCGTACATATTACTCATGAAGTTCTCAATGATTGCAAGCGGAGGTCGGTTTCGTCTGAGCGTTTTTCTTGTGCGCACCAGCGTACGTCCGACATTGCTAAAATGTTCAAATTTTTAGAATTTTTTACGTTTTTTTCCTTTCTCGTACACCAAGGCATGCGATCCTACTGGAATCCATGATCATCAAGCCCTACGGGGGAGCCTGTTATGACTCGCACAAATCGAATTTGTTCCCGTACTGATTACTAACTGGTGTTGCAGCGAACCCTCGATGTAGAACAGATTGGTCCCTAGTTTGTGCTGGGACCTTAAACTGCACGTCTGCTTTTCTTTTATATTGGTGGTCGTGTAACGTTAATAGTGAGTCACTATAGCCAGCTTGTAGGCCTGCAAGAGTGAGCCCCCCTGGCCCCTGGCGCGAACCAGGGGGCCGATGGGGAGTAGAAAGAAACTCCATTTAGGAGGGACCAGCATCCCCTCCAGAGCGACGAAGACGAAGATTCCAACGGCCAAGAACGTCAGCCTCTCCAAGATGACCAGCGCCACCTCAGCAGAAGACAACCGCATCGACGAGTTAACCAGGAACGTCCAGGAAATATTGAATCTACTAAGCCAAGCGACCGGTCTCTGCGCAGGAGGCAGAAATTTTCGTCGCAGAACTTAGCACAATTGACGGCCGTCTAACGAGGCTTGAGAGTCATGTCAAGACCATTTTCTCCATATCCACGAACTAGTAAATAACCAACTGACTAAAGAACCCGCAACTTCCGCAAGTACCTACAACTCTACGTCCGACGACAACTCTTCAGACCACCAAAACCCCAACAGAGCTCCAAGGGCTGCAAGGAGGAAGCAATACACACCATTCAACGAACACAACTTGTTTAACAATAGTCCTACCTTTCCCGAACACCTGAAGATCACGTTCGACGCCAATGACAGACCGGATATTTGTACATACACTCTGCGAAAAGAGCTGGGCTCTTTCCCGGGCCGCCCAGTCCTGAGCGGCGACGAAGGCTTTGCCATCAGAGTAGACACAAAACTTCAATGTGACTCGATTATCTCCAGAAACAGACTCTGTGGAAAGTCATGCAAAATAGTGCCACACCAGACTTTCTCTAAAAGTTCAGGCTTGATCTACGTTGAAGATATCCCGAAGGAGGAAATCGAGGAGTGTATCACGGGACTCGTCCAATTCGAAGATTGCGTTGTCGAAGCAAAAGTCGACCAGAGAATCACACCAAGGAGAGAGACTACCACAGCCCTAATACTATAATTCAACGGAATTTGTGTCTTAACGCTCCCGTGCCACATAATAACTGAGAACCCCCGCTATAGCACAGATTGGTCCCTAGTTTGTGCTGGGACCTTAAACCGCACGTTTGCTTTGACTAAACATTTGAGGTCGTGTAAAGTTAAAATTAAAATCGCTATAGCCAGCTAATAGGTCAGCAAGAGTGAGCTCCCTAGGCCCCTGGCGCAAACCAGGGGGCCGATGGGGAGTCGGAAGAAACTCCATTTGGGAGGGACCAGCATCCCCTCCAGAACATCAAATACCAAGATTCCATCTGCCAAGAACACCAGCCTCGCCAAGATGACCAGCACCACCTCGGCGGACAACGACCGAA
>SDVV010003771.1:0-20948 GCA_016164225.1 Gammarus roeselii | reverse complement strand
CGCACTAGGCCATCCAACACAACAAAAGTTGTGATTCAAGCTTTCGTGGGTATTGTACTGTTTTAGGGTCGACTACCAATTCCTCTGTTTTATCACTGTTAAGGCACAATAACCGTGCTCATAGATGTTAGAGAGAATATACCAACAATAACGTTGGAAGAAATGTATGTCCAGCACTCTACGCACTGGATGGCCTAGTGCGTAGAGTGTTGGACTCGTATTCCGGCGACGCAGGATCGAATCTTGGCGATGACTGAAGTTTTTCCAATGATGATTTCACTGTCCACATACAGGTCTTGAATTGTTCTGCATTTACGTTAGAGACAACGGATTTTCCTAATCCTCGGGATATCATAGCAGAAAAACGAATTGAAGCCCTGAGCACAGTGAAGTTTTCCCTGCTGAAGTTACTAAATACATAGATTAATTGACGGTCCCAAAATCTCTATGTCCAAACCAAGTTATCCCAGAATACTGAAAGAGACTATGAATTTTTTTTTCGAACATCAATCAACATTTCCCCCTCCCTCTCACAGAGGGCACCTGCCCTTCTCAATGGAAAGTGGCCAACGTTTCCCCAATTTTTAACAAAGGGGTCAAAAAGTGTTCCGGTAACCACGTCCAAATAGTCTCACCTCAGTCATAGGCAAATTGATGGAAAGTTCAATTGATTATATGTGAAATTACGCAATTCTTAGATTCAACCAAGCTGATAGATGACTCTCAGTATGGCGTTAGACACCATCGCTCATGGCTTACAAATCTGCTGATTTTTCATAAGAAAATAATTGAAATTCACGACTCAAAATTCCCGATCGATATCATCTGCCTTGAATTTCAAAAGGCCTTCGATAAAATCCCTCACAAACGCTTAGTTGGTAAATTGAACAGCATCGGTATTCAATGCAAGATAAATAACTGAATAAAATGCTGACGCACGGACAGACGGCAGCGAGTCGAACTAAATGGAGCTTCCTCCAATTGGGGAAAAGTTACAAGCGGCGGGCCTCAAGGATCCGTGTTAGGTCCAGTTCTCTTCATAATATTCATAAACGATCTCGATAGCAACGTACTCTGGAATATTGGCAAGTTTGCTAAGCTAGAAGGAAAAGTTCAAGCCAAACTTGGGTGTGAGCAGATCCAATTAGACTAACAAAATTGTTGATTGGTCAAAAAGGTGGCAAATGGAATTTAATGCCGACAAATATAAAGTTATGCACATCGGTCATCATAACTCTAAGCGCGAATATCCCATTTCCGGAAAGAAACTGATTCCCGGTACCGACTAGAGAGATTTAGGTGTCATCATTAGTAACGACTTGAAAAGCAGCAAGCAATGTAACGATGCTGCCAAAAAGGCAATAAAATGTTAAACATGATTTCTCGCACTATCTCGTACGAGAGCAGAAACAGGATGCGCATGTTATACACTGCCTTTGTAAGACCGCACCTTGAGTATTCCGACCAATTTTGATCTCTATACCTTAGAAAATACATTATTAAAGTAGAGAAGGCTAAACGTACAAGCTTTTCCCATCGCAGCGCAATAAATCGAACGAACACAGACTACGTGAACTCAACCTTCATTCGTTAGAGAAGCGTCGAGTTAGAGGTGACATGCTCGTAGTGTTGGAGATAATGAATGGTAAGAAAACAGTCAAGCGAGCAAGCCTTTTCACCCTAGATGTGAATGGAGTGACCAGGAATAATGGATACAAAATCGTTGGTGTAGAGTTGTTGAAGAATGAAACAGATTCTAGCGGAAGTTGTAAACAACGATACAATGGATACAATGAAGTCACGGCTTGACAAATTTTTCCAAAGTCGCCGCTAGATAGCTGTACGCTAACTAGGATATTCGTGAAAAAATGTTGTCCGGCATCGACACCCATGTGGTTAAAATAGTGCCCAGCGTTGGCACATGCACGTACAATCGATGTCCATGCTGATTTGAGATGATGATTTGAGTTGTTTGGAGTATCTTCGTTAGATGCTATTTTATTCTTAGGCCTTTCCATTCCTTGATCTTTTGAAACTGAAAATACACAGTCACAAGATGCTATCTTAGACGTTCTACTTCAGAACTAATCTTCTTACCATCAAAAGGCAACCTAGTTTGGGCCGAAATTCCTGTTGCTGTCTTTTTACACTTGTAAAAGCTTGTAAGCCTCACACGACCATCATTAGTAGACAAGACAAAGACATTGTTGAGGGACGGGTCTCACACGACTATTTCCTAATTAATGAGAGCCAGTAGACCATGGACGAGCCAGTAGACCATGAACGGGCCTAGCGATGTTGGTGAGCTAAAAACGGATGACACCAAAATGAGTGTTCTACTTGATGAATACTTTAGTTTTGTATTTACGTTAGAGAATTAGGATATTCATAATCCTGAGGATATCGTAGCGGCAAAACAAATTGAAGCCCTCACCACAGTGATTTTTTCCCTCGCCGAAGTTATTAAATGTATAGATAAATTGAAAGTCACCAAATCTCCAGGTCCAGACCAAATTCATCCTAGAATTCTAGAAGCGACTAGAAACGAAATCGCCGAACATTTATCAAACATTTTCACCCAATCTTTCACAAATGGCACCTCTAAATGGAAAGAGGCCAATGTTACCCCAATTTTCAAAAGAGGGGACAAAAAGTGTCCCGGCAACTACCGTCCAATTAGTCTCACCTGAGTCATTGGCAAGTTGATGGAGAGTTTGATAACGGATAAAATTACAGAATTCTTAGAATCAAACAAATTGATTGACCACTCCCAGCATGGCTTTAGACACAACCGTTCCTGTCCTACAAATCTGCTACTCTTTTTCAGAAATATAATTAAATCCACGACAAAAAATCTCCAATCGATATCATTTACCTTGACTTTCAAAAGACCTTTGATAAAGTCCCCAAAAGCGCCTAATTAGTGAAATTGCACAGCAACGGTATTCGAGGCGAGCTCAACAACTGGATAAAATGCTGGCTTACGGACAAATAGCAGCGAGTCATACTTAACGGAGCTTCCTCCCCCTGGGTAACGTTACAAGCGGCGTGCTTCAAGAATCCGTGCTAGGGCCAGTTCTCTTTATAATATTCCTTGACGATCTCAATAGCAACGTACTCTCGAACATTAGCAAGTTTGCAGACGATACTAAGATCGGAGGAAACGTGCAAACTGAACTAAAGTGTCAGCAGATCCAACTAGACTTGAACAAAATTGTTGAGTGGTCAGAAAAGTGGCAAATTAAATTTAATGTCGTCAAATGCAAAGTTATGCACATAGGGCTTCATAACCCCAAACACGAATATTCAATGTTTGGAAAAAACTCATTCCCGTCACCGAAGAGAGAGATTTAGGTGTCATCATTATTAACGACTTAAAAAGCAGCAAGCAATGAAACGATGCTGTCAAGAAAGGCAACAAAATGCTAGATATAATTTCCCGAACTATCTCGTACAAAAACCAGCACAGTATGCTCAAGTTATTTAATGCATTTGTTAGACCGCATCTCGAGTATGTCGTTCAATTCTGGTCTCCATTACTTAGAAAAGACGTTATTAAACTTGAGAAGGTTCAACGTAAAGCTAACAAACTCATCCACTCGCTGCGGAATAAATCGTACGAAGACAAGCTTCGTGAACCCTATCTTTATTCGCTACAGAAACGTCGAGTCAGAGGTGACATGATAGAAGTGTGGAAGATTATGATGGGTAAGGAAAACGTCGACCGAACGAGCTTTTTCACTCTAGATACAAACGGAGTGACTAGGAACAATGGATACAAAATCGTTGGGAAACGTTTCTCACTCGACATCACGCACAATTTCTTCTTGTATAGAGTTGTCGAAGAATGGAACAAACTTCCAGCGGAGGTTGTAAACAGCAATACAATGGAAACGTTAACGTCGTGGCTCGATAAGTTCTACATAAATCGCCGATAAGTAGCTAAGCCGTTCTATTTCCTGTTGTTATAAAAAAATGGCACACGAAGCTCTCATAGACGTTCTACTTCAAAACTAATCCTCTTGCTATCAAACGGCCTCCTAGTTTGGGCCAATAGGCCTCTTAGACCTTCTACTCTATGACTAACCCTCTTGCTATCAAAAGGCAACCTAGTTTGGCCCAATAGGCCTGTTGTTGCCTTCCTACACTTGTAAACACTTGTAAACACGACTGCTTCATAATTAATGAGAGCCAGTAGACCATGGAGGGGCCTCATACACCGTAAATATGCTGCACTCATCATTTCTATGTTCTGTGTCATATGCTGTGATGCTACAGATATGTTCGTGACGGTTGCGACGAGAAGGGTGATATCTTCCCTGTAGTATGAATACAAGACGATTTATTCAAGACGCTCTATTCATTTCTGCTCTATCGCAGGTTCCGTTGTCCTCCTTCCTTCACTTGTTTTCTGGAAGGAGCCCAAGATTTATGTGTCCTCGAACTCCTGCGGTGCTAAATAAATTTCTTACAAATCAGGAAAGTTATTTGTTGCTTCAGTATTTTTTTCTGTTTATTTTTGGGAGAGCAAAAAGTTTTGATGAATCTCATACTTCAGGGTCTTGTTTGCAGTAGACTTTGACACCTGGACACTTTCGACAGCTCCTTATTATACGGAGCTACGAGGCTGGAAGAAGGCAATTATTGACCGCCCTTCCCAGCTTTTACTCACGTTTATTCCGCTCTGCCCAGCTGTTACACACTATTATTCTGCCCTGCCCAGCAGTTACTCACTTTATTCCGCCCTGCCCAGCTTTTACTCACTTTTATTCCGCCCTGCCCAGCTAGTACTCACTTTTATTCCGCCCTGCGCAGCTGTTACTCACTTTTATTCCACCCTGCCCAGTTGTTACTCACTTTTTTTCCGCCCTGCCCAGCTTATACTCACTTTTATTCCGCCCTGTCCAGCTGTTACTCACTTTTATTCCGCCCTGCCCAGCTGTTTCTCACTTTTATTCCGCCCTGCTCAGCTGTTACTCACTTTTATTCCGCCCTGCGCAGCTGTTACTCACTTTTATTCCGCTCTGCCCAGCTGTTACTCACTTCAATTCCGCCCTGCCCAGCTGTTGCTGCCTTTTATTACGCCCTGCGCAGCTGTTACTTAAAACTTTGAACAAGTTTAAGTGTAATTAAATTCATCGTCAGAAATAAATGGCAATTGAATTCCAGGAAAATGATTCTCTTGTTTGAGAAGAACCAGTAATTGGTTTCCTATTTCTGCTGTGTTTACAATTGATGAGTTGGAAGGAAGAAGAGACTGGTATCTTGTGAACATTCCTTGCACTGTTTGATATTGTCGTTGAAGTATCAAAGCCAAGTGGTATGTCAGCTTGAGTGAACGTTTGAGCAGTTGTTGGAAGCCACCCACTGAGAGTTCCGGACACATGGACGCAGAAAACCATTTCCTGGCATTCACCGAACGTTATTGCGTTTATACTCATGGTTCAATGTCAGTTTCGTTGTGATGACATATGAGGCGCTATCCATCATGACATATGAAGCGCTAGCCATCATGACATATGAAGCGCTATCCGTCATGATATATGAAGCGCTATCCATCATGACATATGAAGCGCTATCCATCATGACATATGAAGTGCTATCCATAATGACATAAGAAGTGCTATCCATCATGACATAAGAATTTAAATCATGGAAACTAAAAATTTAAGTAGGTTTCTAAATTCCTAATAGCTGTTTGTGTTTAATGTTTTATTTGACACAAATTCCTTCTATAGGAATTACATATATACATTTTGCAAATAGAGACTTGGTAATTGGTAATTGGGGATTGGAAATTGGTAATTGGTAATTGAAAAGTAATGATTGGTAATTGGTTATTGGTCTTCGGTGTTTTGACAATTGGGAATTGGGATTCGTAATTCGTAATTGGTAATTGATGATTAGGAAGGGTAATTGGTGATTGGAAAATTGTAATTAGTAATTGGGAATTGCCGATTGATATTTGATAATTGGCAATTGACAATTGGTAATTGGGAATTGGTCATTGGTAATTGGTAATTGGTAGTTGGTAGTTGGTAATTAGTAAATGACAATTGGTAGGTGGTCATTGGTAATTGGTAATTTGTAATTTGTCGTTGGTAATTGGTAGTAAATCATGGTAATTGGCAATTGGCAATTGGTTATTGGTAATTGGTAACTGGTAATTGGTAATTGGTAATTAATAATTGGTAATTGGTAATTGGTGACTGGTTATTAGTAATTGGTAATTGGTAATTGGTAGTTGGCAATTGATAATTGGTAATTGGTTCTTGGTACTTGGTAATTGTTAATTGGTAATTGGTTATTGGGAATTGGTAATTGGTAATTGTTGATTGATTATTAACAGTTTGGTGATTGGTAGTTGGTCATTGATAATTGGTAATTGGTAATTGGTAATTGATAATTGATAATTGGTAATTGGTAATTGGTAATTGGTAATTGGTAACTGGAAATTGGTAATTGGTAATTGGCGATTGATGATTGGTAATTAGTAATTGGTATTTAGTGTTTGGTAATCGGTAATTGGTATTGGTAGTTGGTAATTGGGAATTGGTAATTGGTTATTGATTATTAACAATTTGGTAGTTGGTAATTGGTTATTGGTAATTGGTAATTGGTAAATAGTTATTGATAATTGATAATTGGTAATTGGTAATTGATGAGTGGCAGTTGGTAATTGGTTATTGATTATTAACAATTTGGGAATTAATTATTGGTATGTGGTAATCAGTAATTGGTAATTAGGTAATTTATAATGGGTACTTTGGTATTAGTAATTGGGGAGTGGTAGATGGTAGATGGTAATTGGTAATTGATATTTGGTAATTGGTAATCAGTGATTGGTAATTGGTAATTGGTAATTGGTAATTGGTAATTGATATTTGGTGATAAGTAATTGGTGATTTGTGATTGACGATTAGTAATTGGTGATTGGTAATTGGTAGTTGGTAAATAGTAATTGGTAATTGGGAATTGATAGTTGGTAATTGGTTATTGGTAGTTTGTGATTGGTGATTGGTAATTAGTAATTGGTAATTGGTAAATGGTAATTGGTAGTTGGTAATTGGTAATTGGTAATTGGTAATTGGTAATTAGTAATTGGTAATTGGTAATTGGTAATTGGTAGTTTGTAGTTGGTAATTGGTAATTGGCAATTGGTAATTGATAATTGTTAATTTGTAATTAGTAATTGTTAATTGGTAGATGCTAATTGAAAATTGGTAATAGGTAATTGGTAATTGGTAATTGGTAATTGGTAATGGGTAATTGGTAATTGGTAATTGGTAATTGGTAATTGGTAATTGGTAATTGGTAATTGTAATTGGTATTTGGTAATTATTAATTGGTTATTGGTAATTGGTGTCTGGTAATTGGTAGTTGGTAATTGGAAATTGGTATTTGGTAATTGGTATTAGGTAATTGGTAATTAGGTTTTGGTAGTTGGTAATCAGTAATTTGTAATTGGAAATTGATAATTGGTAATTTGTGATTGGTAACTGATAATTGGTAATTGGTTATTGGTAGTTGAAAATTAGTAATTGGTCATTGGTCATTGGTAATTGGTAATTGGTAATTGATAATTTGTAATTGGTAATTGGTAATTGGTAATTGGTAATTGGTAATTGGTAATTGGTGATTGGTAATTGGTAATTGGTGATTGGTAATTGGTAATTGGTAATTGGTAATTGGTAATTGGTAATTGGTAATTGGTAATTGGTAATTTGTAATTGATAATTGGTAATTGGTAATTGATGATTGGTAATTGGTTATTGGTAATTGGTTATTGATTATTTAAAATTTGATTATTGGTAATTGGTAATTGATTATTGGTTATTAATCAATAATTGGTAATTTGGTCATTAGTAACTGGTAATATGGGATTGGTTATTGGGGAATGGTAATTGGTAGTTGGTAATTGGTAATTGGTAATCAGTAATTGGTAATTGGTAATTGTTAATTGGTAATTGGTAGTTGTTAATTGGTAATTGGTGATTTGTGATTGCTGATTAAAAATTGGTTATTGGTAATTGGTAGTTGATAATTGGTAATTGGTAATTGGTTATTGGTAATCAGGAATTGGTAATTTGTAGTTGGTAATTGGTAATTGGTAATTGATAATTGGTAATTGGTAATTGGTTATTGGTTATTGGTAATTGGCAGTTGGTAATTGGTAATTGGTAATTGGTAATTGGTAATTGGTAGTTGGTAATTGGTAATTGGTGATTGGTAATTGGTAATTGGTAGTTGATAGTTGGTAATTGGTAATTGGTAGGTGTTCATTGGTAATTGGTTATTTGTAATTGGTCGTTGGTAATTGGTTGTAGGTAATTGATAATTGATAATTGGCAATTGGCAATTGTCAATTGTCAATTGGCAATTGGAAATTTGAAATTGGTAATTGGTAATTGGTAATTGGTAATTGGTAATTGGTAATTGGTAATTGGTAATTGGTAATTGGTAATTGGTAATTGGTAATTGGTAATTGGTAATTGGTAATTGGTAATTGGTATTTGGTAATTGGTAATTGGTAATTGGTAATTGGTAATTGGTAATTGGTAATTGTTAATTGGTAATTGGTAATTGGTAATTGGTAATTGGTAATTGGTTATTGGTAATTGATAATTGGTGATTGATAAATGGTAATTGGTAATTGGTTATTGATTATTAACAATTTGGTAATTGGCTATTGGTGATTGGTTATTAGTATTTGGTAATTTGGTAATTAATAATGGGTAATTGGGGATTGGTAACTGGGATTGGTAGTTGGTAGTTGGCAATTGGTGATTGGTGATTGGATATCTGTAATTGGTAATTGGTATTGGTAATTGGTAATTGGTAATTGGTAATTGGTAATTGGTAATTGGTAATTGGTATTTGGTAATAAGTAATTGGTGATTTGTGATTGATGATTAGTAATTGGTGATTGGTAATTGGTAATTGTTAATTGGTAATTGGTAATTGGGAATTGGGAATTGGAAGTTGATTATTGGTTATTTGTAGTTAGGGATTGGTAATTGGTAATTGGTAACTGGTAGTTGGTTATTGGTTATTGGCAATTGGTAATTGGTAATTGGTAATTGGTAATTTGTAATTGGTAATTGGTAATTGGTAATTAGTAATTGGTAATTAGTTATTGGTAATTGGTAGTTGGTAGTTGGTAATTGGTAATTGGTAATTGGTCACCAGTATTTGGTAATAAGTAATTGGTAATTGGTAATCGGTAATTGGTAATTGGTAATTGGTAATTGGTAATTGGTAATTGGTAATTGGTAATTGTCAATTGGTAATTGGTAATTGTTATTGGTATTTGTTAATTGGTAGTTGGTAATTGAAAATTGGTAATTGATAATTGTTAATTAGTAATTGGTAATTGGTGATTGGTAATTGGTATTTGGAAATTGGTATTTGGTAGTTGGTATGTGGAAATTGGTATTTGGTAGTTGGTAATTAGTATTGGGTGATTGGTGATTGGATTTTGGTAGTTGGTAATTGGTAATTGGCAATTGGTAGTTGGAAATTGGAAATTGGAAATTGGAAATTGGTAATTGGTAATTGGTAATTGCTAGTTGATAATTGGTAATTGGTAATTGGCAATTGGTAATCGGCAATTGGTAATTGGCAATTGGTAATTGGCAATTGGTAACTGGCAATTGGTAATTGGCAATTGGTAATTGGCAATTGGTAATTGGCAATTGGTAATTGGCAATTGGCAATTGGTAATTTGTAATTGGTTCTTGGTAATCGGTAATTGGTAATTATTAATTGTTAATTGGTTAATTGGTAATTGGTAATTGGGAAATGGTTATTGATTATTAACAATTTGGTGATTGATAATTTGATTTTGGTAATTGGTAATTAGTAATTGGTAATTGGTATTTGGTAATTGGTGATTGGTAATTGGTAATTGATAATTAGTAATTGGTAATTGGTTATTGATTATTAACAATTTGGTAATTGGTCATTGGTAATTGGTATTGGTAATTGGTAATCAGTTATTGGTAATTTGGTAATTGATGATTGGTAATTGGTAATTGGTAATTGGTAGTTAGATGTTGGTAATTGGTAAATAGTAATCAGTAATTGGTGATTGGTAATTGGTAATTGGTAATTGGTAATTGGTAATTGGTAATTGATAGTTGGTAGTTGTGGTTTAGGGATTGATAATTAGTAATTCGTGATTTGCAATTGAAAGTTGGTAATTGATAATTGGTAATTGGTTATTGATTATTAACAATTTGGTAATTGGTTATTGGTAATTGATAATTGATAGTTAGTAATCGGTAATTGATAATTGGTAATTGGTGATTGGTAATTGATAAGTGGTTATTGGTAATTGGTTATTGATTATTAACAGTTTGGTAATTGGTTATTGGTAATTGGTAATCAGCAATTGATAATTTGGTAATTAATAATGGGTATTTGAGGATTGGTAATTGGGGATTGGTAGTTGGTAGTTGGTAATGGGTAATTGGTAATCAGTTATTGGTAATTGGTAATTGGTAATTGGTAATTGGTAATTGGTAATTGGTAATTGGTAATTGGTAATTGGTAATTGGTAATTGGTAATTGGTAATTGGTAATTGGTAATTGGTAATTGGCAATTGGTAATTGGTAATTGGTAATTGGTAATTGGTAATTGGCAATTGGTAATTGATAATTGTTAATTGTTAATTAGTAATTGGAAATTGGTAATTGGTAATAAGTAATTGGTGACTTGTGATTGATGATTATTAATTGGTGATTGGTAATTGGTAATTGGTATTTGGTAATTGGTAGTTGGGAATTGGTAGTTGGTAATTGGTTATTGGTAGTTGGTAGATGGTCATTAGTGATTGGTAATTGGTAATTGTTGATTGGTAATTGGTAGCTGGTAATTGATAATTGGTAATTGGTAGTTGGTAATTGGTACTTGGTAATTGGTAATTGGTCATTGGTTATTGGTAATTGGTAATTGGGAGTTGGTAATCGGTAATTGGCAAGTGGTATTTGGGAATTGCTAGTTGGTAATTGGTTATTGGTAGTTGGTAGATGGTCATTAGTGATTGGTAATTGGTAATTGGTAATTGGTAATTGGTAATTGGTAGCTGGTAATTGGTAATTGGTAATTGGTAGTTGGTAATTGGTACTTGGTAATTGGTAATTGGTCATTGGTTATTAGTAATTGCTAATTGGGAGTTGGTAATCGGTAATTGGCAAGTGGTATTTGGTAATTGGTAATTAGTAATTGATAATTGGTAGTTGATAATTGGTAGTTGGTTATTGGTAATCGGTATTTGGTAATTGGTAATCAGTAATTGGTAATCAGTAATTGGTAATTGGTAATTGGTAATTGGAAAATGGTAAATTCGGTTTGTAATTGGTAATTGGTAATTGGTAATTGGTAATTGGTAATTGGTAATCGGTAGTTGGTTGTTGGTGATAGGAAATTGGAGATTGGTAATTGGTAATCGATAAATGGTAATTGGTAATTGGTAATTGGTAATTGGTAATTGATAATTGGTAGTTTGCAATCGGTTATTGGTAATTGGTAATTGGTAATTGGTAACTGGTAACTGGTAACTGGTAATTGGTAATTGATAATTGGGAATTGGAAATTGGAAATCGGTAATTGGTAATTGGTAATTGGTAATTGGTAATTGGTAATTGGTGATTTGTAATTGGTAATTGGGAATTAGTGTTACGTAATTGGTAATTGGTAATTGGTAATTGGTAATTGGTAATCGGTAGTTGGTTGTTGGTGATAGGAAATTGGAGATTGGTAATTGGTAATCGATAAATGGTAATTGGTAATTGGTAATTGGTAATTGGTAATTGATAATTGGTAGTTTGCAATCGGTTATTGGTAATTGGTAATTGGTAATTGGTAATTGGTAACTGGTAACTGGTAATTGGTAATCGGTAATTGATAATTGGTAATTTTTAATTGGTAATTGGTAATTGGTAATTGGTAATTGATAATTGGGAATTGGAAATTGGAAATCGGTAATTGGTAATTGGTAATTGGTAATTGGTAATTGGTAATTGGTGATTTGTAATTGGTAATTGGTAATTAGTGTTACGTAATTGGTAGTTGGTAATTGGTAATTGGTAATTTGTAATTGTAAATTTGAAACTGGAAACTGGTATTTGGTAATTGGTAATTAGTGTTTGGTAATTGGTAATCGGTAATATGGAATTGGTAAATGGTAATCGGTGATTGGTAATTGGAATTAGTGTTTGGTAATTGGTGATGAAAAATATGTAATTGGTAATGAGTAATTGGTAATTGTAATTTTACAATATTTACTTAGAAAATTGGGAATTAGGAATTGGAATTTGGAAATAGGTAAATTTTCAATAAATAAAAATACCAGTTTCATTTTATATTCCATGATACAATATGCTCATGGGCAAGTAGAATATAACAACAAAGGTTACGATTAACTGAGAGTCCTTAATGCAGCGTCAACAACCGATGGGACTGAAAACAACGGCAGAATTACCATCCTGCACAACCAACTACTGGCACATTCATTTAATCGTAAATCAGGAAAGAAATTTAATTGTAAAATACATTGGAAAACTGTTACATTTCGTTCCACATTAACTATCACACAGCGTAAACTCGTTCAGGAGTCTCATCTAATACACATGCGATCGGGGACGAGCGCCTCAAATAACCTGGTGAAAACGTTCGAACACTTGTAAAGGGTGAAATGGCGAGACTTGAGTTTAGAATTTAGACATGGCAGATAACAGTCATACAAAATTTCAAGTAATGACATTACTTAGATTATTCGCACGGACGCCACGCAAAACAGCAAGACAGTCAATAAATATAAAGTCACAAGGGTGGACATGAATGTTTTAAATTCATTGAGGTAGGCTCGCTTACAAATTTACCAACCGCATTGTCACTACGTTTAAAATTAGATTTTGTTTCTCACATTGTGTAAACTGACGAGGTAAATTATTTTAAACGGTAATATATGCAATGGAGACTGAAAGCAGACGATAGTTGCTGAATTGGTTATATAACTGTGCGAGTATTTTGAGCAAAGTGCAGGAAACAAGGTATCTGGTGGTGATGCGTCTGGAATCAAAGTTAGCCGATATGTAGGGTAATTGGAGGAAATAAAGTGTTGGCAGTGCCTGGCACGGTTGTTATTACGAGAGTAGTCTGGTCGTTTGCAGACACTGGTCCTGAGCTTACTCTAGACCATGGGTGCGAGGACGGGCTAGCTTACTCTACTTTACGTTCAGGGCTGAGCCTATACAAGCAAAACTCTCCGCTGAGCTGGGGCCGGGGCTGCTCAACAGCCAGCCATCGGAGCTGAGGGAACGCTGTGATAGAGCCGGGGCTGATCAACAGCCTGCCATCGGAGCTAAGGAAACGCTGTGATCGAGCCGGGGCTACTCAACAGCCTGCCATCGTAGCTGAGGGAACGCTGTGATCGAGCCGGGGCAACTCAACAGACTACCATCGGAGCTGAGGGAACGCTGTGATTGAGCCAGGGCTGCTCCACTGCCTGCCATCGGAGCTGAGGGAACGCTGTGATTGAACCAGGGCTGCTTAACTGCCTACCACTGTAGCTGAGGAAACGCTGTGATCGAGCAGGGGCTACTCAACAGCCTGCAATCGGAGCTGAGGAAACGCTGTGATCGAGCCGGGGCTACTCAACAGCCTGTCATCGAAGCTGAGGGAACGCTGTGATCGAGCCGAGGCTGCTCAACAGCCTACCATCGGAGCTGAGGGATCGTTGTGATCAAGCCGAGGCTGCTCAACAGCCTGCCATCGGAGCTGAGGGAACACTGTGATCGAGCCGGGGCTGCTCAACAGCCTGCTATCGTAGCTGAGGGAACGTTGTGATCGAGTCGAGGCTGCTCAACAGTCTGCCATAGGAGCTAAGGGAACGCTGTGATTGAGCTGGGGCTGCTCCACAGCCCGTCATCGGAGCTGAGGGAACGCTGTGATTGAGCCGGGGCTGCTCAACAGCCTGCCATCGGAGCTGAGGGAACACTGTGATCGAGCCGGGGCTGCTCAACTGCCTGCCACTGGAGCTGAGGGAACGCTGTGATCGAGCCGGGGTTGATCAACTGCCTGCAACTGTAGCTGAGGGAACGCTGTGATTGAGCTGGGGCTGCTCAACAGCCAGCCATTGGAGCTGAGGGAATGCTGTGATCGAGTCGGACTGCTCAACAGCCTGCCACTGTAGCTGAGGGAACGCTGTGATCGAGCCGGGGCTGCTCAACAGCCTGGTATCGGAGCTGAGGGAACGCTGTGATCGAGCCGGGGCTGCTCAACAGCTTGCCATCGGAGCTGAGGAAACGCTGTGATCGAGCCGGGGCTGCTCAACAGCCAGCCCTCGGAGCTGAGGGAACGTTCTGATCGAGCCGAGGCTGCTCAACAGCCTGCCATCGTTGCTGAAGGGAACGCTGTGATCGAGCCGGGGCTGCTCAACTGCCTGCCACTGGAGCTGTGATGGAGCCGGTGCTCCATCACACCTGCGCAAGGTACTTTTCACAGGCTTGTCTTTCTGCAAAAATCTGATCAGTACCCCCTCCACACTGTTCCTCGTCAATTGCACCGTCCGTACTTTTCAACTTTCTGACAACACATAACAATCTGATTCCTCTTGAGTTGCACCATTCATTTTTATCTCCAAAAGTGAGTACCCTCAACCAGCACCACGACCGACAAAAAACACAGATTCAGTAGCCTCAACAGTCATTCGACAATCGTTACTCCACCTCTTTTCAGGCACGCAGTCGCTGCGCCAGCCATTCTTTTATCCCCTCCATCGACACCTGAATCTCTTTTCTAGCAATATCAGCAACAAGTTTATCTCCCAAACCCAGTATCCGTGCACCACCACCCACAGCAACAATGTAAACCTCTCTGACATTCTCGGCATTCAAAAACTCATCAAAATTGTCAGCCCGCTTATTCCTTATATCACCATTTTCAATAAACACCTTTCCGGTCGTTTCCGGTCTCCCCCTTTCTCACCCCTCCTTGCTCACCCTCTTTACCTCTTTCCAGAACATCATTTTGCACTCCTCAAAATTCTAGCACCATCCTCTGCCTCACCAAGCATCAGCGTTCCCTATGGTTCTCTTATTGTTGTCATGGGCCACCCCCGACCTCGCTGCAACCACTCCTCAAAGGCTCTTCTCTTCGGCTTCACTGCCAGTTTGACCTCCTTGATCCACCACTCACAGTCCTTCCTTCTGCATCCGACCACACGGCGCACACAACACACACTTCTCGCACATATCAACCACGCATCTGTGAACGTTTCCCGTGCTACAAAGATGTCTTCTCATGCTATAAGACCCAAGCCCAACAACATGCTGCTCAGATGTCTTCCCATACAGTGCGACCTACGACCAACAACATGCTGCTCGAGTGTCCTCCCATGCAACGTGACCAAAATCCAACAACATGCTGTTTTGATGTCTTCCCATATAATGTGACCCACGCCCAGCGACATAGTGCTCAGATGCCTTCCCGTACAACGTGACCCACGCCCAGCGACATGCTGCTCAGATGTCTTCCCATGCAACGTGACCCAAACCCAACTCTATGCAGTGCAGATTTCTTCCCATTTAATCAATAGAATTGCAATACCTGCCTTGATGTGAATCTGTTCCAACGTAGCAGCTTGGCACTTTTCTGTTCTTCATGAAAGAAATTCGGATTGTCTAAGAAGTTGTGTCTCTGCTCTGACTTGAGTTTATCTGCCACACAAAGAAGAGAGGCATCAGTGAAGAGGGAGACATCAAAGAGGGTAGCCCATTAGGGCAAGCGTGTCCCGGCTCTCCTTAGGGACGTACTGCTTTGACGCATTAGGACCGGCCGTCCTGCCGGGACCGGGTGGAGAGAGGTAGCACTGGTATTGAGGAGGAGGTAGCTATGTACTTGTACGGTAGAAGGCGTTGGCTTATGTATTTGCCGAGACTGTTCATTATGATGAGGAGAAATGCATCGAGCCGATGGAAATGGACTGGTAGAAGACGGGATTAAAAACTGTGTGCAGTTGAGCGGTGGATTTGCCTCTCATGATGTCCTTCATTGATGTCCTTCTTTACACTACTGGAATAACAAAGTGTTTACAAGTGTTTACAATTGTAAGAAGACAACAACAGAATTTTTGGCCGAAATTGGTTTGCCTTTCGATAGTAAGAAGATCAGTTCTGAAGTAGAACGTCCAAGATAGCATCTTGTATCTGCGTATTTTCTGTTTTAATAGATCAAGAAAGGGAAAGTTTTTGTTGTAGGAAATAACATTTAACGATGATACGCGAAGCAACTCAAATCAGGACCTGAAGAGAAAGCCACCGACCCACAATTGCATTCCTCGTTAAACCAATGCTGACCGGTGTCATTGCTGAACACCGTGTTGCAACGAGCAGGTACCAATGCCGGGCACCTTTTTTACCATGTTAGTGCCAATGCCGGGCACTAATTAAACCGTATGGGTGTCAATGCCGGACACCATTTTCACGAATATACTGGTGAAAGTGCTATCGATGGGAGCTATTTAGCGGCGATTTTGGTAGTATTTGTCGAGCCGTGACTTAAACGTTTTGATTGTATCGCTGTTCACAACTTCAGCGGGAAGTCTGTTCCATTTTTTGACAACCCTATACGTGAAGAAATTGCGCGTGATATCGAGTGTGAAACGCTTGCCAACAATGTTGTATCCATCATTCCTGGTCACTTCGTTCGCATCTAAATTGAAAAGGCTTGCTCGATAGACGTTTTCCTTACCCTTCATAATCTTTCCACTTCGATCATATCACTTCTGACTCTACGTTTCTCTAGCGAATAAAGGTTGAGTTCGCGCAGTCTCTGTTCGTACGATTTATTGCGCAGCGAAGGGATTAGTTTGGTAGCTCTACATTGGACCTTCTCTAATTTAATAATGTCTTTTCTGAGGAATGGAGACCAAATGCAGCAAATGCAGTGGATAGCCTGCGAATACTATTTCTGCGCTTGTACGAGATTGTGCGAGTTATTATGCCTAACCTTTTATTGCCTTTTTTGGCTGCATCGTTACATTGCTCGCTGCTTTTTAAGTCGTTACTAATGATGACACCTAGTTCTCTCTTAACGGTGACAGGTATCATTTTCTTTCCGGACATTGAATATTCATGTTTAGGGTTATGGGAACCAATGTGCATAACTTTACACTTGTCGACCATGAATTTCATTTGTAATTTTTCTGACTATTCAACAATTTTGTTCAAGTCTAATTGGATCAGCTCACACTTGAGTTTGATTTGCACGTTTCTTCCTAGCTTGGTATCGTCTGCATACTTACTAATGTTCGAGAGTACGTTGCTGTCGAGACCGCGTATGCATATTATGAAGGGAACAGGACCTAACACAGATCCTTGGGGCACGCCGCTTGTAACTTTACCCAATTGGAGGAAGCTCCATCAAGTACGACTCGCTGCCGTCTGTCCGTGAGCCAGCATTTTATCTAGTTATTGAGTTAACCTCGAATGCTTAGCAATATACTAACCAAGCGCTTGTGAGGAACTATGGTAAATGATGTCGATCGGAGATTTCGCGTCGTCAAATTCAATTATATTCTTGAAAAAAAAAGCAGCAGGGAAGTATGACATGAACGATTGCGTCTGAAACCATGCTGATGTTACCTATTAACTGATTTAATGCTAGGAATTCCGTAATTTTATCCGTGATCAAATTTTCCATCAATTTGCCTATGACTGAGGTGAGACTTATTGGACGATAATTTCCGGGGCACTTTTTGTCCTTTTTTAAAAAATTGGGTTGACGTTGGCCTCTTTACATTGAGAGGGGCAGGTGCCATTTCAAAAAAATTGGGTAAAAAAATGTTTGCTAGATGTTCGGCAATTTCGTTCACAGTCTCTTTCAGTATTCTGGGATGAAATTTGTCATGACCGGGAGATTTTGTAAATTCATTTTTTTTTTATGTATTTAATAACTTCAGCAGGGGAAATGTTCACTGTGCTGAGGGCTTCGATTTGCCTTTGCGCAATGATATCCTCAGGATTAGGAATATCCGCATTCTCTAACGTAAATACAGAACAGAAAAATTTGTTAATCAGAACACTCATTATAGTGTCGTCAGTTTCTAGCTCACCGATATCAGTTTCAAGAGGGCCAATTACAGATCTTAATTTTTTTTGCTCGCTATATAACTGAAAAATTGTTTCGGATTTGTTTTGATGTTGGCCGCAATTTCATTCTCGAAATCTTTTTTCTTTCGTTTCTGGGCAGTCTTAAAAATCCGTCTGCTGATTTGTATTCCTTTTTTACAGCATCGTCGTGTGGGGGCTTCAGTTTATTCGAGTGCTTTGCTTTCTTTTGAGACTGAAGATGCTGCAGTTCTCCTTTCAAATACTTAGGCTGATTGACTGCTGTTCACCTGTTGTTGCGTGTGCACTTCAATATTTTGAAGTGCACTCAAAAAATTGCTTAGCGATTGATTGACATCTTGTCTGAGGGTTATATTTGCTGACGTCATTGCCTCTCTTAAGCTATCAAAGTTAGCTAATCTAAAGTTAGGGACTTTTTCGCAGTTCATTGCCGTTTTCAACTCGAGCTCAATCATAAAACGGATACAGTTGAGGTCGCTATTTCCCAGGGATTGGCCCACTTCGACGTTCGTGACATGAGAGTCGCTTGCACTAAATATAAGATCAAGAATATTGCTACCTCATGTAGGTGTCTTTACCATTTGGGTCATAAACTTATCGTCAGCAAAATAAATCAGACGTTGAAAAGTGGCCGTACATTCTTCTGTTTCCCAATCGATGTCGGGAATATTGAAGTCTCCAGGTACTATACTTTTTGTGTTCTGACCACATCTACGAGGGTGTTGTAAAGATCGATATCGTCTGCGACAATGCTCTTGGGAGGACGATAAACTAGTGTAATTTGACACTTTGTATGTTTACCGACTACTTGAATTGAAACTATGTCGTGTCTGCTGCTTGGAATAGAGACTTCTATTATTTGTAAAGTATTTTTTACGAGAAACAATACTCCTCCACCCGCACGGCCTAGTCTATCCTTATGAAATAGTTAAAAACCCGGAAGAGTGAATTTGCCCAAATAATTTCTGGTGCTCGATTTCATCCACGGTTCTGTGAAGGCTATTATGTCGATCTCATCGTTATTTGCGAGGATTCCCAATTCGTCGATTTTGTCTTGGAGACTTCTAGCGTTTACATGGCAACATTTGAGAGTATTTTGGCTCAGAATCCTGCCAGAAACTCTTCGGTTGCGGTCGGGGGCTGCTGTGTTAGTTCGATGGATTTTGTTTTGTTAGTGGTGAATCTGTTTTTGTTAGCTGTTCCTCCATCGTTACTGCAGGGTCCTTGATTGCTACCTGCTCGGGCGGCTGCCGTTGACTCATTCCGTTGGGCAATAATGGCGGAGTCTTGTGTTGGGCGTCGAGACTGATACGGTCGTTGGTTTCGGAGCCTAGCGCTGTAAGTTTCTTTGCCAATTCTGAGTCTAAGTGCACTAATAGTTGATTTACCCGATGCAGGGTAGTTGCAATAACTTCTTTTGTTGTTTCTATTTTGCTGTTTATCATATCTTTGAGTTCGCGAAATTGTTTCTGCACGCTTCCCAATTCTAACTCAACAGCTAGCAGCCTTGTATCGGCGTTAACTACCTCTGCGTTGGGTGGTCTACCAGAAGCACGAGTTAAATGTGCTTTCAGTTGCTAAATCTCTTCGTCATGTTGGCAGAGTTTACAGCTCGCTATTTTACACTCTCCGTTTGGAGGCGTCTTACGCGTTTGCCTAGATGAGCTACCACCATACATTAGTTCGGGAGTGTACGATTTGCGGCAAGTTACACATTCCAGTTTTGCAGCAGGAGTCATCTTGGGCTTGTTAAGTGTGCAGCTACAAACCGTGAACGTAGAGACAAAGTGCTTTATTATTTATCCTTGTAAACAGCAGATATGTGAGTAATAAGTTTAACCAAATGCGGGATGGAATGATTTTCTTTTCAAAATGACCTACAGATGTAGAGTGTCTGCACACATGATTGATCGCATCAACGACTGTTAGCTATTAAATGAATAAGAGGAAGGCAATAAATGGAGAGCAATCGAACGCTAATGAGCAATTATTTGGATCATAGTTAGTTTGAATAATAGTGAGTTGTTATTCATACCGAGTTCAAATTAATTTTACTTCTTGCGTAAATAACAACGGGATGAATATGTTAAGGTCGTTCAGCATCGCAAACATGAGAAAAATCATTGCTGATATAATACTCTGTTAGAATTGAAACGAAGCAAAGGAATAATTGATATGGATGGAATGATAACTAAATAGAGCAGTTAGAAACGTTCAGCATTTCAAACACGAGAATAACAAGTAATGAGGGTCACAAAGGTTACTGTTCACTTGTACGCCAGTCCTTGTGCTGCATTAGTGGTTCAATGAGCGAGAGGGCATCCAGCGAGAGGGCATCCTGTGAGAGGGCAGCCAGCGAGAGGGCATCCAGCGAGAGGGCATCATGCGAGAGGACATCCAGCGAGAGGGCATCCATCGAGAGAGCATTCAGCGAGAGGGCATCCAGCGAGAGGGCATCCAGCAAGAGGCCATCCAGCGAGAGGGCATCCAGCGAGAGGGCATCCAGCGAGAGAGCATCCAGCGAGAGGGCATCCAGCGAGAGAGCATCCAGCGAGAGGGCATCTAGTGAGAGGGCATCCAGCGAAAGGGCAACCAGCGAGAGGGCAGCCAGCGAGAGGGCATCATCCAGCAAGAGGGTATCCAGCGAGAGGGCATCCAGCGAGAGGGCATCCAGCGAGAGGGCATCCAGCGAGAGGGCATCCAGCGAGAGGGCATCCAGCGGGAGGGCATCCAGCGAGAGGGCATCCAGCGAGAGGGCATCCAGCGAGAGGGCATCCAGCGAGAGGGCATCCAGCGAGAGGGCATCCAGCGAG